>JASKDV010201611.1:0-10853 GCA_032466395.1 Aegires albopunctatus
AGAGAGAGAGAGAGAGAGAGAGAGATAGAGAGAGAGAGAGAGAGAGAGAGAGAGAGAGAGAGAGAGAGAGAAAGAGAAAGAGAGAGAGAGACAGAGACAGAGACAGAGAGAGACACAGAGAGAGAGATTGTTTGGTTAGTTCACAAAACGATAATTAATAACCAATCCATTCAATGCGAATCAGCAAAGCGGTTTGGAAAAGCGAATGACTGCCAAGCTCTCACTTTCTTACACACATCCGTCGCATGACAAAGTGTCACAAGACACAGTAACGAATCGCATCACCTCACCCCATATTTGGTCATAAGATTTTCCAAACTTCAACGATAAATGAGCATAGGGTCTAGGTTGGCCCTTATTAGGTACGTACATAAAGGAACATAATTATTCTGATGCTAGGCCTAGGCCGCCGGGCCCTAGGAAATTGTTGATTGCCATTTCCGTTTTGTCATGAGGCAAGACTTTTGACACGATTTGACACAACGTCATGACAAAAAGAAAGAAGTAAAAGTTGCCAAGGCCTAGGCTGGTGAATCGTTTTGGAGAATCGGATTCTAACCTGTTATCCAGTTTTCTAACTAAATCCGGTTATCCGCATTTCGTTCAGGCCTAAAATAAACCCAAGGAACATAGACAAGAACAAAGCTGCATACTAACAACTATTTCTTTATTCACTTATCCAATATTTCTAATTGTCATGTAATCGGCTAGACCTTACTTTATTATTGCTGCAATTGATGGTTATGATTCATGGTTTTGTAGATAATCTTTCAGAGCTGATACCCCCAAGAGGCTATTTGACAAAAGCAACCAATGAACACAACTCTTACTTGCTTCATATGTGCAAGTCCCTCTGAATCTTCACTCTTCTCAATGGTAGACCTTTTCCCAACATTGCGCCATCTCATTACCCATTCAGCAATTGCTACTACATCCCCGGTGGCTGCGTCCATAGCTGCATACACAGTGCTTCCACTATTACTGTGGCCTGCAAATTTAGGGATATAATGTGATGGTGATTCATAAAGGAAACTATCTATGGCAACAAAAATGACTTGATGGATTTCTATGGCAGCTTATCCTTGAAATATATGCATGTATTTACTTTTATACACAAAGGAATATTTACATATAAATAATTTCCATTTAACATCAGATGCCAAAGGGCTAGTATAATGCTTAAACAGAAAGGAGTCAGTGACCAAGTGGTTAGCAAAATTGGACAAGAAAAAAAAATCTCAATTCATCACTGACATCAAGAGAATATGAATTCTACCATCTGCGAGCACACTTTCTTGATTATTGTCAGTCATCAGGGATGTATCCTGGGGTAGGATATTTTGACTCATTTACCACAATCAACTCAAGTGTGAACGGATACCTAGCCATTAAAATAGTATATCGTCTTCTTACAAAAATTGTCTTCACACTTAACAATCTTGTCTTATTGTGTTTTGTGTTGCTGTTGGCCAAGGAAAGTAGAATTCTGTGGCAAAGTGCCTGAAGGGCTTTGGCAAGTAGGATCTTTAACCTAGCTTTAAAAGGAGTTTCTAAAATTTCAATACCATTTCAAAAGGGTACAATTTATGAAACAAGATAATAAGACATAAGTATTCTGTTTTTGACTTTGATCACTCTAAATTTGGAAGAAAAAAAAACACTTACAGCGCAGATTATTTGATCTTAAGGGAAATCTTTTGATATCTGAGCTCAGTGAGAAGAGAATCAGACAAACAAGTAAGACCACTGAATTGTTAATACAGCTACAATAAGGTGGTTAATTAATTTTTCTTTTAAACATCTTTAGATTAAGCAAATGTCAAGATGACCAGAAACAGTGAATGTAAAAATAAACTTCCTCATTAAGTCATGTGCATGGAAGAATTTAAAGTGACTCCTGATTTCATTACACTCAGTAAGTAAAGAGAAAAGGATTTTTATTTTCACATTAAATTCATAATCAATTACCGAGACATCTGCCACGGTTGATTTTCCTCTCTGTCTTGTTACAAATGAAGGTCATCGTGGTCAACCCACCATTTTGATCTTTAATTGGACTTGACATCCATTCTTCTTCCTCACCCTGCTTCGGTGTGCTTGTTCGCCTAAAACATGATCATCACAATTGCAATTGAAGATTATTTTGAGGAGTACTGCAGGAAAATATTTTGGTTCTATTTCTCAATTTTGAGTAGGCATACAATTACCACAACCTAAAACATGACAACAAATACATTCAGAAGATTTATGTAAGTTTTGGTTGCTGATTTCTGAAACTAAGAATGCTCACATTTTAAAGACATGGATGCTGATGAAGCGAACTGGAGTACTAAAACGTAAATGCATTTCTTAAATTACAAACAGTAAAGATCATTATATCTCATTATAACCTGCAGAGGAGAAAAACCTAGATGAGATCTTATGCAGGATAACATTTTGAATGCGTGGTTTGAATTAGGGATAACCTTGATAATGTATTATACTGAGTTAAATCTTATTATTGAACCAAGAACAAGATATCAGTAGAAAGGAAATAACTTTTTATTCTTCTTTTATTTGACCATTTTTTTTTTCATTTTATCATTTCAGTAACTACTGAAGAGAACTTTAAAAAGAATGTTAGTGAATGTCAAAGTGATGTTTAGTAATCAATTAATGAAATATAAAATTTCATTTTTCCTTTTCAAAATCATTAATAGTCAAAACTAAACTCTCTCAATCTTGATTTGAATTGAAAAAGAGATAGGTGTCATTGGATAGAATGGCCCAAAACTTTTTATCTTCACTAGTGCATTAACGCTTTCTGTCAGAGAAGCAGTCGATTTTTGCTTGTTAAAAGTCAACCAATTGATTCATATCAATAATTTGAATCTTTTAACAGCAAAATAATTTGCTTACATGATGAGATAGTAAAAAAGAAAGTAAGAATGATAACAGAAAATTTTTAAGGCAAGGAATGAAAAAAAAATTGTTACTGATTATTTTTTAAATATTTGTTCTTGACATGAAATGCACCCTAAATTATAAATGTTTATGCTCTAAGTAATAATTTGTTGTCATATTTGTATAGTTCAGACATTTAGTTTTCTATTGCTACCAAATAATAGGTTAAATATTTTGTAGAAACATTGTAAGGAAAACTCAAAATTCAGCCATAGTACTAAGACTTTTTTTTGGGGTTCCAAATTTAGTTCTGTCCAAACGCGGAAAATCATTTATTAAGTGAAACATCTTTTTTTTCTTTTTTCGTTTGTTATTTAAATGTGACCTAAATGGGGCAATGAATAAGAAAATTATCATACCGGCGTCTCCTTGCAGATGGAATAGCTACAGGTGTTGAAGGGGTTTTAAAGGTCAAAGATTCAACACCTTTGTTAAAAGATGGAGGGGATCCACAAACAATTGGTGAGGGAGACACGCTAAAAGCAGGCTGTTCTGGGACAAAACCTGATGACTGTACAGGGGTGCTCCATCCAGCCTGAAAGCACCAACATAATCAAGAATGAAAATTAGATCAAGATTTCATGGTCAATTGGGAGCCTTAGGAAAAGTCTCTGGATTTTAACAACAGTACTCAAATAAGTATTGCTCCCTCAGTAAGTGAATGATTTTGTAAAATCTTATAGCTTAATAAAGGTCTTTCTATATTTCCTACATAATATATAGAGCATCAAGATGAGGGATTGCAAACAATTAGCACACATCTAAAAGTATTCATGCAAACAATACTGTATTAGAATGGACAATATCATGACCAATTTGAAAAAAAAGTATGATGCAATCTAAAATTTGGTACAGTTAATTGGAACAACCACTTGATTGGAATGCTAATGGGAAATATAGCAGTAAACCAAATATCTACCATTTAGATCATGCAACTACTTTAACACATCTTTGAACCCCACCAAAAGTTTAATGGGATGTGCTATCCCCAATACTACATGAAGGAATGCAGAAATTAGAAAAAAGGCACATCTGAATTAGTTATTGTAATAACTAGATTTATTTTCGTTTCTTTCCTTCTTTAGATTCTTGTCTCTGCCTCTAAGGGGTTATTTCATATTCTTAATGTATTAAATATTGTTTATTGTAATAAAGTATGTGTATCATACTTTAAGAGATCATTCCATGCATAAATGGTGCTTATTTAGAATGCCACTTAACTGGAATATTTCAAAAGATTGCTATTGTATTGAATTTTACCCATGTCCACTACTTTGGTGATATCAGGGTTTTCCTAGACTACCTTGTAAACAGCCAAGGGGTCTTTTACATGCATATATTTTACACATGGGACCTTTGATATCATAGTCCGTCTCCAACAGGACTTGGCACTCTTTATCCTAGCAACTTAAGGATAGGGGCAGAAGGAAACCCGCAAAAAAAAAAATGGATTTCAAATTCAAGCCTGCGCGGGTTTGAACCAGGGGCCTTTGGCCTGGTATGCAATTGCAAGCATCTTAACCACTGAGCTATCTTCTCCCCTATTTCGAAAGAACAATGCTGTTTAAATCAAATGGTTTGCACTGTATATCACATTTTTAAAATTTTGCAATGACCGGGCGGACAAATAATCTTTAAATCTTATTTTTACATTCGTTCATGTCAATCCCTTCATATAAGGGATCACAGTGACATTTTTTGCAACCTCTGAACTTTGACGGTTGATTGGGTAAACACCCTCATGAACACAACTCAGTCATATATGTCTATTGCTGGGTTTGAAATATTAATACAGTCCATAATTTGGATATGAAATGCAAGAAATCAATTTGAAGATTTGAATTATAATGTTGTACAACTTTCCATGAAGTGAAATAAAATCTAAATCCGAACACCCCCATTCCCGGCAATTTGTCCGGATTACAGAATTTTCCGGATTAGGGAATACTTAGAAATATTAAGAAAAAGATTTGTTCCCAGAAAATGGTTAGGATTACAGAGGGATTTGGATTACAGAAGTCCGGATTAGAGAGGCCTGAGTGTATATGTGTGTTGGCATAGGAAAACCCTTGGAAGTCGCAACTTACTTTTGAGATATGGGTTTACAAAGTTGTTTTTCAGTTGATTCAACAAAATTTTGTTTTTTCACTTATCAGGTTCTACAACTTCTTATGTTTATTGTGTTTAAATATTTTTTCTTAAATTTTAAGCCTAAATTCATTGTGTTGCTGAGTCACTGTCATGACCCACTAACAATGTTAACTTAAAGCCAAACATTAGATTAGATGCTATTTTCTCAGTTTTACATTATGCTGACTAGGTAACTTTAAAAAGTCACATCTCTGCAACAGTTTAAGATATCAACATGAATTAAAAAGAAAAATAATCAGAATGAATTGTTCTATTAAATGCATTCATAAAAAAACTCATCTTGGATTTAACAGATATGAAGGGTATTCCTGTGCTGCCACACATATCTTTAACAATATGTCGAAGAAAATTGAATAGCGTTTTTCCAAAACTCTGTAACTACAGTTACGATGAATTTTATAGTCCTGACTTTCAACATCAATGGTACAAAATTCTGATGGGATATTACTAAATGGAACACTGTTGTAATCTTAATATCATTCAAACTAAGCGTATATCCTAACGCATATTATTTGATGATTATTCTCTCTTCGAAGAAATATCACTATTTTAAAAAACTTTTCATGAAATTTTAATTTTCCAACACTGAGTTTTGGAAAAACACTCTTCAATTAAGTACAGAAAGAATCTGGTATTGTTGGAAATAACAAACTTTCTAAGAGAGAAACCAAATGAGTGAAGAATGAATCTACTTACACTTTTATTATCATCTTTCCTTCTTTGCTTTTCACTTCGTAAAGCCGCCTGGTGTTGTTGTACAATCCTTGCCATTTCCAAGCGCTAACCAAAAAATAGTATTATAATAATCTTATTTGACAGGTCAAAATTTCAGAAAATGTATTGCTTAAAATATAGCTAAAGCCTATTCTCCACCATATCAAGGCAAAAGTAGCAAACTCATATCTAGCAATAAGATATCGAAATTATTTCCTTAACTTTTGAAATAGACAAACCTCCTCTTCTTCAATTTTTCTTTCAGTTTCTATCTTTTTCTCCATCTGTTGCTTCTTATTCTTCAACATTTGATCATGAAAAGATTCTTCTGGGGGTCGATTATGTTGATAAAGAAAGCCTTGTACAGTATTTGCCAATGTCCAAATCATTACCTGACAACAAAGTAACAATTTCATGATTTATAAAATTGCTCAGATAAAAACAACCATTATCATGGTCATTTTTTGAAGAAGTTCAAGTCCAAAGCTTACATACTTATTGAGTAGTGTAATGACTCAATCAATTAGATGATCTTTTATAAAAGTATTGAATATAATGATAAGCCAAATAATAATAATACTAATAATACTACTACTAATAATACTACTTATAATACTAATAATACTAATAATACTACTAATACTACTACTACTACTACTACTACTAATAATAATAATAATAATAATAATAATAATAATAATAATAATAATAATAATAATAATAATAATCAGAGCCCATGGAAAAAGTAAGATGATAGGCTATGAAAAGATAAAAACAGAAGTAGAAAAAATAGATTTTAGAAGAGGGAAAAAATTTGACAAGGAAGAAAAGAAGCACTTCAAATAATAAGTACAATATATATATAATAATAAAGATATCTAAATGCAGAGATGATTTACAGATAAAAAAATCATCTTTCAATACAAAAAACCTAAATAACGATGGCCACCACGCCCCAAAACATTCACTGCAAAGACCACCCAGGATTTTCTAATACCCTTTGTGTTCAAAAGTACTCGGTTCTTTTAGATCACAAGTGGAAATGTCTAAAAATCACCAAATGTTTGTCACCTGATTTAAACATCATCTAATGCACCTAAATGATGCTCTTCTGAATGGGCCATTGTTACCTGAAGGACTAGGCTAGATAAAGGTAAAGGAATAAGCATATTATAAGATAACCTTATCTGATAGCTGAACAACATTGTAAAAACAAGTATTGAACATATGCCGTGTATTTTACAAGCTATTTTGAACTGACGGATTTATGGGTTGCTCTCCACCGTTCATTGCTTCAGAACTCAAATGCACAAATCGGGCCGATCTCACACGCCGTGGATAATATCCCAGCCTAACCAGATGAGCTTGTGGGTGGATTGATAACCTGGATGTGCTTTGAAGCATCCTTCATCATTGTTATAGGCCCTACAATTAATATCAGAAACCAGATCAGATACAACCGAAAAAAAAATTTTGTTCAGTAAAATGTCGTTCCTGAAATCAAATGGTTTCGAACTGGCATTTTTTAATATTACCTCTCCAAGTAGTCCTGAGCTTTGCTTTTCCAACTCATCCTTCAAATCTTTCAGCAGCTGATCTGACAGGCCTTTTGGATTTTTTAATTCTATCTCTGGTTGTCTAAAAGATGAATATGTATATAATATACATTAAATTTCTTTCTTTCTTATTTTTCAAATGATGACAATTTTTTAAAATATTTATTTGTATAATTTTTCAGTAAAACTAAATTACAATCATGAAAAGCTTAAATTTAATGTTTTTTAATGAGATAAGGGATAGACTATTATGAATAAAGCATTAAACTATCAAGTATCAAATCAGAAGTATGGATTGGTCTCAATCTCTTTGTTTAAAAAAACAAACAAAAAACAAACAAACTTTTTTACAATTGCACGCCTCAAATGAAAAATGTATAATGCTGAGCTTCATTTAAATATAACACATTGTTGTGTTTCATAACAGTATTCATTTTCTTACACATCGGGATAGTTTGGTGGACACTTTATCTTCATATCAAGACGAACATAGGCTTGGTCTCCACCTCCCATGCTTTCTTGTGGCCTTAAAGTGAGCTGAAGGTCCAAAGGACTTGAAACCTTTGTTAGAGCCATTCAATTCAATGAGAATGAAAAGTCAATATGTAAATATCTATATGACTAGTAAGTATCCATAATTTCATAAAAAATAAATTTTAATTTCAAACTTTTCCATCGGGAGTTGTTTAAAATACTAGATCTATGAAGACAATATTCAACTTATATTTAAATCTAAATGCTAAATTTAACAAATCCATGGTAGCCAAACTGAAGTAAAAAAACTGACTATAAGGCATTCCTTTACAAAAGAGGTCCCTAGCTGCCATGATGGATTGAACCAACCAGTCAATAAGAGCATAGTTAAATGTAAAAGAAAACTGTTTGAAAAACTTTGAAAAAACACCAGAAATTAAAATACTTTGGGCATATAAAAAGACATGAAGGACTTATGGCCACCACACAATGCGCAGTTCCCAACTGGTCAGTTACTGCATAGTTCGATAGATGATCTGCGAATCGCTCACAAAGTCATTCAGATTCCATTCAGAACTAGACAGGCAACCTCATTCTCATTTGAAACCATGTTGATCTTCGGTGGTTTGTGGTATGTGTCGTATGTGGGCTCAAAAAATATAAACAGAAGGAGAACTGGACAGTAACTGTGCAGGCCCGAACTGCCACTTTAACTGCTAGTGCGTGGTGGCCATTAGAAGAACAATTTTGGAGGGAATGATGGAAGGAAAGAGATCAAGAGGACGACCATCAAGACAATGGGAAAAGGTTGTTATAGAAGCCCTAAAAATTACAACAACTGAGACAGGAAGAGTGGTAGGAAACAGAATTGTTTCCTCACCTCATTCAAAAAAATGCAAGCATCAGTAACCTCACTTCTAATGTAATACCGATCAAACATGATGGCAGCCAGGGAACACTTAAAATTTTGTAAAGGAGTACAGACTTTAAAATATTTGTTACCATAGAAAATCTTATATATTTATTTTTTTTATCAAGTATTTTAATTAAAATTCATTAAATTGGGACTTATGCCTAATAATCTTTATAATTCTACAGGCCCTATAAAGACAATAAAAACTTCAAATAATGCAAAACAATGATTAACATTGGCCATGGCTTGGATCACCAGTGATTTAATATCTATGTTTAGAAATGAAATTAAAACAAAAGAAAGTTTCAATTGCGACAGAGTTAATATGATATCAAATGCAACTGAGTGGAATAGGAGCTCTTCTATTAAAGAGAGTAGCCTAGCCTTCACAACTTCAAACTTCTCATTCAGTCACAAATCAAAACAATAGAGAATAGATCTAATAATCAAGATCCAAAACAATATCTAGATCTAGAACCAAATAGGCCTAACTAAATTTTATAGACATAAATTTTAATAGAATGATAAATGAAAATAACCATGGATGTTTCGGAGATAAAAAAAATGAAGTCATAATCATCCGATCGACCCAGACTGGATCTAAACTCTAAATATATAGGGGGCCTATTTGAAGTGAAACCAGAGTGTTTCAAAATCCAAAACAATCAGAATGAGTTTCATTTTTAAGATGAGCAAGTCAATTAAATTATAAATAAACTTAGAAAATATTATATGCTTGCTGTTGTTTGCGATTTGCTCTTATTTATTGAGAGGTTGCTAACGCGAGTGGTTGTATTTTGTTGATCGATCTTCTCATCTATAGCGTCAAAACTCGCTCTGTCTCTCTATCCCCCCCCCCCCTCCTTTTGCACATGTCATGCATATATATTATGTATACACACACTATTGGCGGACTAGCCTCTACAAACATGCACCACTTACTGAAAGTAGCCAACCAGTCTTTGCATCACCTGTGACATGCTTATTTTTGTTAAATCATTTTTTTAAAGTAATTTTTCCATATAAGAGGATAGATTTAGATTAGTATTTGAGAAAAATTAAGAAAATAAAAGATTAAAAACATCGCTTACAGAGCTTGCATTTCAGTCATTTACTCACTCTGTTGTAATTGACACTATATAATATATATATCAATTGTAACAGAGTGACTCGGTAGCAGATAACAAAAGCCTGGATTGAGGCAATTATGACAGTCACTCGGTCACAAATGCTACCAAAACAATTTCTCAATTGTTACTAGACTTGCATATATTATTGAATATGTTTTCAATGGTGTTCTAATTTCATTTTTGAACATAATTTAAGGAAAACTTAACTTATTCTTAGAATCTTACCTTCCATGCTTTTGGCCGAAGGTCTCTTATGTCATCCCCAAATATTGATTCTAAAGCTTGAAACTCTTCATCTTGCCTCTCTTGAAAAGTTTGTTGAGACATTAATCCTTCAATTGTATTGTTATTGGAAGCAGATACAGAGTAGATCAAAAAGAATCTATCTCTATTAATACTAGTTTAGATTCTATATTATATTTAGAGGAGAGTGGTAAAGTGAATAATCATATTGGAACCTAGGCTAAGGTTGTTTTGTTATAATGTTGTTTTTTAAACTTCTATTTTGTCTTCCAAAATAACCCCCCTTAGCCTTCTAATTAGGCGTTAAAAAACTCTTTTACCAATCCAGTCTTCTACCATATAGATTATATATACACAGATCTAGATCTATTTTCTTTTTATTTAATTGGAAGCTTGGACCCCTACATTTCGAAAAAAAAATTAATACAGTGAAAAACGAGACTCTATTCTTCCAATTTCATTTAGATCAAGATCTGGCCTAGGCTAACTTTTAGGACTTGTTTTCTGTGATGATTGCCAACAATATCTTTCAAAACTGTGATTGCATGGAACTTCCTGTTTACTTCTGTGATAAATTAACGTTATTTCCAAGGCAAAAGAGTTAGAATATTTAGTCTCTTACCCAATATCGAGTAATATTGGTACATGTACCCAATATCGAGTAATGGACGAAAAAATACCAATATATATATATATATATATATATATATATATATATATATAAAATGT
>JASKDV010201622.1:0-10853 GCA_032466395.1 Aegires albopunctatus
ACAGAGAGAGAGAGAGAGAGAGAGAGAGAGAGAGAGAGAGAGAGAGAGAGATATCTTGTGTATGTGTATTGCATATGCTAGAACAGGGATAAATGAAGAGCTGATTTAAGGAGCCGCTGAAGAAGTGACGTGCTTGTAAGAGAGAGCATCACGGTGCTCAAGGTAAAATATGACCGTGGTAATTTTCTTTCTTTGCATACATGATCAATATTGAAATATTTTCTAAGAGTTAGATGTGAACACGATCAAGCAATCAGCAAGCAATTGGAAGTCTCTCGTGGACTTGGCCCCGCCGGAGTTTTGGTCAGGCTGCCTGTCCCTGGTGTATATGCTAACACAGAAGAAGAAAAATCGGCTCCCTGCCCAGAGCTCACCAGGAAATCAATCTGTGCGCAAATCCCCAACCCGGATTTCCAACTTATCCAGGAAAAGTGGTACCCATGTCCTGGAGGCATGTGGGCCTTGGCTCAGATGGGGGATTGGTCGAGATAAAACACACACGAAAACCAAGAAAATTATGCACAACCATCTGTTTCAGGACTCGACTTTACAATTCCACATTTCCGGAACAGCAACTGGAATTTAGCTACTTTCATGAGTAGCTATTCCGATTTTGTATCAACAAGCGGAAAAAATTCACAAACGCGGAAATTTTAAGTTGGCTACAGCGACCACGGACAGCCCTGATTATTATTTTTTATTATCATTAACATTATAAGGACTTTCATCGAATGTAAGCTTGAACAAACTAAATCTTACAACTTGGCCTCGCCGGAGTTTTGGTCGGGATTCATGAAAACACAGTTATTTCATTATAATTTTTGACTAGTTAAGATAACGTTAATGATCTTAAAAACCAACTCTCAACCCACAAGAGCATCTATCAAATGTTCCTTACTTGTGATGTTGCGTACTGTAAGAGGCACTACAAAGACTCCCGTTAATGCTCGTGCCAGCAATGGCTCTGTGGCTAGATGAATCTCGGTCACTGTCATCTCTTAGGATGCCAGCCCTGTCCATGTGGCTGCCACTGGCACTTAGACTTGTTAAAAAAAAAAAGAAAGAAAGAAAATAAGCACTTGAAAAGTTATTTTATCAAAGATGTCTTGAACCATAAATTTAAAACATTTATAAAACTTAGCTATAAACCTTTATAATGCAAAAAATTCAACATATAACTAGCTTCATATTTTAAAAAACCCAACAAAAAACAAATGAAAAATTTACCTAGAAGGAGAAGTGTAATATTTCAAGATAAGCCAAGGTATTTTATACCATCCATCACTAGCTATTATTGGTTGCAATAACTTAGACGGTAAGACATCTTGAGGACCGTTATAATTAAGAAAAATCTATGATGTAATTAGAGGGTGGGAATTGAAGCAGGTGGATGTCATGAAAAGGTGGTCATCGAGTGTAGGTTGAACTACACACCCAATCAGTGATGGTAATGTACCTGTTAGTCATCCCTAGACTAGTATCACCGATACTTGGAGCTATGCTGGGATTGGCAACATTTGGGCCTGTCTCAAGGCTATGAGTATCTCCTGTAGATAAAATAAACCGATGAAAAGGTTTCAAAATAGGAAAATTCGCTTGGAGTAAAATCCTAAGTAATTGAGATAAAAAGACCTATGTTGAATGCTTTGCTAAAAGATGAACTACCACCTGACCTTGAACTTGAATCTCTGGGAACAGCCCTTTTAATTAAATGCCTCCATACAGCAAATATTACATATATATTTTTCATAAGATACTAATAATGAAAGCTCATGAATATCAAAGCGTTGCATACTAAAGATTAATATCTTTTCAAGGAAAATAAGGACCATGTTGGCTATTACCTGTATTCAAAGCAAAGTCATGCTGGTTAATTATGAATGTCATCATAGGCATGTTCAACAAGTCATAAATCATGAGCCAGAAGTAAAAAAGTAAAAAAATACTATTGAATAAGTAATTCTTACCTTAAAATGATAAATGCTGATTACCAAAAAAATATTTCAAGAAGATAAAAAAACAACAAAAAAAAAACAACAAAAAAACAAAAAAAAACAACCCAACAAAAAACATTCCCATAATAATAATTTTTCTCTCTCCAGGTAACAATCAAAAGAAGATTCTGATACTTAAAAATAAGCATAAAAAACCCAATAAATACATAACAATAAACAGATCACTACTGTATAATTAACGACAGATTCTCAGACGATAATTAGAAAAAGACTTTTGGATGAAAAGAGAGCCGAGGAGAGCCCAGAGGTTTATCCAACCTACCACTGTAAATGTATGGTCCCTGTGTGTTAGTATCATTTTCCTCATCAAATTCAAAACGAACACCGCCAGAGTTGGTGGTTGTCACTCCACAGCCCCCACTGCGGCACAGAGATATTGGTACCACACCATAGACATAAGCAAGAAGAATTGGCACACCAATACCTGTAAATAAAAAAATGAAAATACACCAATCATTTTAGAAGATTAATAATTGATTAACTAATTTTAATTATTGTCAGAAGAACAATGATGTTAGGGTCAAATCCAAGGAGAGACCAAAAAAATCCAAGGGTCGCTGCAATGATGTTTCAAAGCCCTTATCTACATTACCATTTACAGGATTCATACAGCAATATTCAAGACTTTTTCAAGACTCCAGACACAAAATGAAAGCACTACTACATCATTGAAAAAACATAGTGACAGGATTTAAATTTGTTTTTAAACCTAGCCTAACTAGGAAAAAGTAATTTATAATTATTATTAATATCTATATATATATATAAAAAGACCTTTTTCTGTATGCCTTAGCTATCCACTAAATGCATTACAAGGGTGTAATTTGTCTCCTCATCCGGTCGCTAAGTACGTTATTGACATTTGTTTGTGTCGTTATCAAACCCATTTATCGGCCTTCTGTCGCCATCTTCAAACTTTTGAGTCGTTCGCAAATCCCCTAAGAATTTGTGGCTATAAATAAGTCCCCAAGTTATTTACAGTTTATAAGCCTTCTTCTCGCTAATTCTACAAGCGATATTATTAGATCTAGATAAATCTATTATTCAATTCCTATCAGGTAAGTGTACGACCAGAAACATTTTTGGGTTGAAAAGACTTCAATGTTTTTAATTTAGAAAGAAAATTATTTATATTAGTTCTAGGTCCATTTTGTTGAGTATCAGACAATTGCTGAACGTGGACCCCCCCCCCGAGAGAGAGAGAGAGAGAGAGAGAGAGAGAGAGAGAGAGAGAGAGAGAGAGAGAGAGAGAGAGAGAGATTAATTCAATATTGAAATAAAAATTAATAGCAAAACATTAATAGGATACTAACTTACTTTACTGTCATTTATAGCAATCTGACTCTAGCAGTAAACCTAATGGTACCGCTATTCTTGAAAAAGTCTCATGAAAATTATGAAACTACAACTGATGTTGCTACACTTACCAACAACAATGGAAGCGATGATCGGAGCAGCAAACACAGAAGCAGTGACACCACCGACAAAAGCAAGGTTACGCTTGTGTTTAGAGGCCAGCTCATAACGGAAATGAATCTGAAAAATAGTCATTAAAAAATTGGAGAAAGGTATTACAAAGAAAAGTTTGTTCAAATATTTTGAAAACACAAAAACATAAAGGTCTAATTTGTAAAGTACATTGGATTCACCATAATTCAAACTCAGATAATTTGAAGTTGCCCCAGTCTAGACTTTTTTCCCTCAATTGGCTTTGTTTAAAAAATCTTAGTTAATTTTAACTATTTCTGTCAATTTTGGATAATTCAAAGTCATAATTTGAATGTTCAAAGTAATAATATGACTGCTGAAGAGCACCTCAACCATCCCTCAACTTTTCTCAATCCCAAAACGGGGCCTTGGTACTTGTTATTGGTATTAATAAATAGTATAGTAACCCAGTATAACGTCAAGTTTTGGAACTAATCAGCCAAAATTCTGTCAGCAAGATTGACCAAAGACGAGTGATTTGGTGACACTTGGCCTAATAATGTTTACCCAGTTATTTCCCTTTGATTGAAATCATAATTCGATCTCAGATAATTTGAAGTCACCATCCTATCCAAAGGAATTCGAATAAATTGAGCAGGTTTTTCACTGTATCACATGTGTCACAAGGACGGCATAGGTGTTATTGGGACATCGTTCAAAGGAATCTAGTGATCTTGAGAGATACAGTAACTTAGAAACTAAAGCTTGAAGAATAAACATAAAATATTCAATCCAAAAAGAATTTTATACTATTTAACAAAAAACAAAAAAAAAAAAAAAAAGAAAAGAAAAGAAAAGAGAGAGAGAAATTGAAAGGGGAAATGTGGATCCATTCGGTTGAAATAACTTTCCATTGACTTTTTTTCTTCAAAAAATCTCAATAATTTTCATTTTCCATTCGAACTCCATGTCTAATAATATCAAACCCAACTACTATTATAGATTTCCATGATGACATAAATTGTGCAGGACTATGCAACTTGCTCCTCACCTTTCTACCAACCCAGATGGGAATGCCGATGATCATGGCTGGCACAGCAATACCAGCGACTAGTGTAATGCCAACTGGAGCTCCAACCAGGGTTCCTAATTGCCACAGAATTTTCTTCTTCCTACTCCAAGGCTTTCTGCCCCAAAAGGTACACCCTGAGGGACTGTTCACAATGTCGGATTAAATCATAAACAAATCATAATGAACTGACAGAATGACTTTCATTTCAACTTGTCACTTTCTATTCTTAAAATCTATACTGTCACTGTCATTCTATAAATATACAACTACAAATTTGTGGATAAAATTTTCGTTTTGTTGCACCAAATAAATTTGATTGACAGTCGCTAACCTCATTTTTAACAGAAATAAAATCGGCCAATAGCATAGCTGCCATTTTTTCAATATCCAAACAGCTTCACCGCACGACGACGTTAAGCACACTATAGGCCCTAATTGTTAAATATTTTAAGTTGATTTATAAATTATAAATAGGACATAGATCTAGCTCTACCTGTTGTTTTATAAACTAAATTTAACAAAGTAATAAGTAAATTCTTTTAGACTGAAAACTATAAAATTATAACCCCCCTACTCCCCCGCCCCGACAGATCTTGAACCAAGACTTTCCGACCTCCCAGTTCCTCTTTCAACAACATTAATTTAATAACGAAGCCTTCTACTTCTAGTAGATTCTTCTAGATTAGGTCTAGTTCTAATTTATAAAAATGAATAAAATCCTCCCACTAAAACTAAAGGTTCAATAAAAATATTCATTCTCTGCACTCTTTGGAGCTAGTCTAGATCTAGGACTTAACCTGCTAAGACACACAACAATTGGGTAAGAAATCTTGGCCAAAATATTTGTCACTTCAGGTAGATCTAGATGTTCTGGATTTAGATTTATCTAAGTGTCTAAGACCAAATCCACACAAATGAAATCCAACCATTCTAAATTTCAATTATAAATATTCCACACATGGAGTCAATGAAAGATAAAACTAAACACTTCTAAATTTAGATCTAGAGATCTAGATCTATAAGTCATGAAGTTGTGCAATTAATGTCCAAATTGAAATATAAAAATAGAAGTCACTAGAATATAGATCTAGCTATTGTTTAGATCTAGAATCTAGATTGTCTCTAGTTCTGGATCTAAATCTAGATCTAGATCTAGTTGTCAGGATAATAAAATCCAAATAGACTAGATTTAGATCTAGAAATATTCCTCATGGATACAATTGAAGATTTAAACTGTGATCACTTCTTTGCGCTTTAAGTCAAGTAATTATAGCGAATAAAATACAAGCAGGTCTAGACATCTAGATACCTAGATGTAGGAAGGAAGATTCCTCGTGGAGTTATGAATGGTAAAGTTGTGGACAAACACTTCGTTTTAGATTTGTATCGATGTCGCGAAGTTGGACTGGAGTATTTCCGGTGATCCCAGAGGACCAGAAATCGAGTCGAAAACTGTCGAAAGTTACCAAAAAAATTACCGTACGAAACCGCAAGCGCCCGAAAGTAAACAAAATATGGCATTGTTCTTTCTGAAGCTCTATCAGATTTCTCAGATCGAACTCAAGCAAAGCAATCAGACACACGTATCCAGTTTTGCTGAATCGGACTAAGTATGATTTAATAGGAACGAACGGCAGCGATGCAATAGAAATGTGTAATTTTCTTGCATGATCTAAACGTATAAGATACTGCACGTCTCATTTTGCCATTCTTAACCTATAATTGTGTCTCCTCCCCCACAATATTTCTTTGCTTAGTTTGCACTTATATGTATAGAGAATGACAATAATGTTCTTTGGAATGATATTTTCTTAAAACACATATTTGTTGCTGTCAATATCTAAAAGTATAATTCAACAATTTTTCAAGTTCATTTTATTTAACAACCATAAACCATATTGGATCCTTAACACCCTAATCTAGGCAGAGTACCACTTGAAAATAAATTATTTGTAGAATTGTAGATCTGATAAAAAGATGAAAGAAAATAACTTCTTTTTTTTCCACTCTAAATGCATATCTTCCTCTAAAGGTTAGACTGTTGTAGTAATATCTTTAAAAGGTACAAACATCAACAAAATGTAAAATCAAAATTACAAGACACTCTTGAATTAAACATAAATTTTGCAGTTAAAAGCACCATTATCAAATATCCCATATATACAGACCTATTACCGTGTTGAAGAATAGAATTAAAATTGTGAGAAAAGAAAGCGCTGCTACACAAATGAACGAAGAAAAAAAAAATGTCTCTAGATCAAAAGCCAACCTTAAATAGTGAAGATCTGAGACTTCCTTCATGCACAGCCAACAGAAACCTGCACCACATACAGCACAGGTCATATGATTACAAGAGCCATCATTCATTTTGACAATGAATGCTCCACATCTTGGACAAGGTTTGATCTCATCTGGAAAGGCGAAAAAATTGACACATTGAAAGACACAGTAAGGAAATATATAGAAAAGACGTTAAATCAACAAAATTACTCCAGAAAAGCAAACGCATATTAAATTGTTACAAACTTAAAATCAGATTGATTTTCAATTTTAACCCATGCTTGTTTCTCTCTTTTGGCACAAGCAATCAATAATTAACTTAAAGAAAGGCACAAATTACTTTACTAGAAGAAATAAAAGTGTCTGAAAGCGATAATTCTGTCAATGCTCTCTTGTTTTTCAGGTATACAAAAGAACTGACTACCTTGGTAAAAGTTACATAGAGGATTAGTGTTCCCTGGCAAACATCGATTAATTAATAACCATCTGGAACGCACAGTGCGACTGATGATACTGGTAGCAGAGAGTTTAGTCCAATGATTTCAAATAGCACCATATCTTCTTCTCTCCACTTAAACACACATGAAGTATACTCACAAATATAATGTCAACTAACTCTCTCTCCGTGTTAATACCCATTTACTTCAGCTTTACTGTAACAATTGCCATGGCAGCTATTAAAGATAGCCACACAAATTTAGAAATATTTTTAGAAGGATTTGAGTCCTATGAAATCGAGCCCCTCGTGGCCCATACATGGAGAGGCAAGTAAGTCTGTGAAAATCTTCCTTAATGGAATGGGGATTATGACTTCTTATGTAAAGTCTATTGCTTGTCTGGTCCTCAAGGCCCCTACCCATGTATATGGTGTGAAAGGCCTAGATGAAATATGAATGCGACAATGCCCCCCTGTCAACACTGCACTCTTCAATAATTACATGAAGACCACAAAGCATTCATTACACTCAAAAAAAGGGACAAAAAATTTGCTGCACAACATATGAACTCCCTACACGCTCTCTACTGGAAATACAATTAGATAGAGAGTTACCCCCATACCTGCACACACTTTTAGGAATCACATCAAAACACAACAGATTACTAGAATTGGTTGCTGATGCAATTGATCGAATGTCCTATCTCACAGAACACGGACAATTACTGAGAACGTATGGTGCTTGCTGGAAAGAAGTAGTTGACACCTTCTTCTAGGAACATCTTATTTTCAGTGAAACTCACACAGACAAGACCCTATACACACAACACTTAAAGAGCACAGAAGAAAGATTGTCAAATATTACATGCAAAAAACTCACCGCTAGATCAGGTACCTTACCACTAGACCCAATTCTCACACAAAACAAAATCACGCCCCAAGCATATCATAGTAGATTGCTTATTGGTAATCATTGTCACAAATACCTGCAGTCAGACATTTACACACAGCTCACTGAGACAATTGTCACACAAACAATCAAATGCACACTTTGTCCTATAGTAATTTCAACACACTCAGTATAGTTCATACAGCCATCTCCTACACTTGACCCATTCAATCAATTTTAATTCCAGACATTCAAAACGACATCAACCATTATATGGCAATGCTTGCCTGCAAAAACAGGCCCAAGGAATTAAAAATGAAATACAACAATTGAAATTCATTATGGATACACAGAATGCAAGCCCATGTGTAAATATGATGTAACTAAATTGTAAATAAATCCTTCTCGTGTTCATTATAATAATATGTGTAAGTGTTGTTATACTTTTTGTATTGGATAACCATGGTATGCTTGGAAAAAATTCATGATTGCAAAGCCCCTGAATGGAGTATTATTTTTTCGTGAGTATCCTTATGAAAATCTTTACTTTTATTGTAGATAAGAGTTAAAATCTTCGAACGGGCAGTTTTGGAGTAATTAATTGTTAAATTTATTATTTAAGCTCAAAACATTTGTTTTATTTGACCCAGATAAAGACCTCTATTATAAAAGTGGTACAGCATAGTTTCTATTATAAAATTGTTTAGAGTGTAGAGGATGTCCATGGAAATCAAAAACAAAATTTTCAGTTATGTTTGAAAGGTTTTTACACCTCTACCAGCCGTACAAAGCAACACTGGTTTAATTAAATTCTCAGATAAAAACGAGCAACATTCGAAAATTTGGCTTTGCACTCGGTCAACGACTGCTGTAAATGTATTACCGTGACGGGTCAGTGTGAACTCCTGGCCTGTGGCTCGCTCGCGGTTTAATCCAAGAGGGGAAAAATGTGATGCCCTGAGGTAGGCTTTAAAGAGTAAGAAGAGTATTGTTACTTTAGACTTACTTTGACCTCCAGAACCTTGACTATAAGACAGGGAAGAAGAACGAATGTTTGGTGACCTCTCAGCCCTTGCTGCATCGCAGGTCTGGTTTGGATGCCAATATTGCTTACAATGGTAACAAAAGTAGGTGTCACACCCCTCACGCTCACACTTCAACTTGGGACAGCCTGCACATCCGGTAGCAATGACAGCAAACCTGATGATAATAATTATAAAATTGTTAAAGATTTTAACATCACATTTCAAGTGAATCCCTGACAAAGCAATGCAAGAAACATACAATAGTAAGTTCTAAAATTTCCATATTTGTTAGTGGATGCTTTTTTCCTAACTTCCTTTCAGTATATTATGATTTCAAGCTGCCAAAAAAAATGATTGGGTTATGCAGTGGTTCCGTAACTTTTCTACATGGCAGAACATGCAGCTTAAAATTTGCATGAGAACCACTGACCTATGAGGAAGGATAGGCCTAACGCTTTGCGGCAAGGTAGAAAAGATCTCTTGGCACAGTGCTGTGGCACAATGTTTGGGAACCACTGGGTTATAGTGACTTAATTGATCTATAAGTTTCTATCACATTAACACTTAAAAATATAAACAGGAAGGGGAGGGTGGAGGAAAATAAAATAATTTACTTATTGCATAAATTTGTTTAAAATATCCAGATTCCCTAATATTACAGCAGACATTGCTTAAGTCGACACTGCTTAGCTAAATTTCCACTAAACTCGATCTCTTTTCCCCCGGTCCCGTCAAAAGCAATACAGGGGATAATAGAAAAAATGAAAACAAGCAGCTAACTCGATCTTTCAGATGAGTTGATCTTGAAATGACGAATATCCCCAATATACCGAAGTTTATTATGGCCAGCTTCAAAGTGGAGAGGAGGACAAAGAAGATGGTGATGAAGATTGTTTCGGATTGTCATTTCCCGATGTCAGACAGCAAGCCTACGCAATGTGTCAACATATGTGATGCGAAGAGAATGCAATGATGAAATAGCCAATACACTGGCTAAACTAAAATCATTGCTTGAGTCCCATCACTACAAAGACTCAGAGGAAAATTTCCGATTTTTTCTTTCTTTCAAGCAGTAGACCAGCTTAAAGACATTTAGAACATTACATTGTTTTCTTTTGGGTTTTTTAATGCTGCTGTTGTCACAATACATTTGTATCTCCTTTAAAATCATAATATTATATGTATCATTTCTGTCTTGTTTGCACTCTGTGAATATAAGATAAATAAAATATTAAAAAACCCTTTAAAAAACTCCCCCCTCCCACAAACAACGACCCTAACATTAGATCTCTATAATGTACTTTGTCTTTGTCTCTAAGGGGTTATTTCATATTCTTAATGTATTAAATAATGTACTATTGGTACAGTTCTCTTCCGCTTATAACCCCCCTTCTATTAGACCACTTCGTCTAATAACCCGCACTTTTAATGAAACTGAATATTTTCCTTTTAAAAACACCCCTCTTAACCCGCCCCTCAGACAAGAACTTCGCTTTATAACCCAGTCTATCTGGCAAAGCAATTAACAAAAACAAAATTTTTTTTTAAAAATTCTCACATTCAAACTCATTTGATTTTAAACTAGCTCTACTAGCACGGTTAATGGCATTCCATTGTCTATATATCAAAGTACAAGTCTCTCTAATGTGTTGAAAGAACAGACAATCTATGAGTCTATCAGATTTCTTTATGACAGAGCTAATCACAC
>JASKDV010201633.1:0-10852 GCA_032466395.1 Aegires albopunctatus
ATGATAAGCGAGGGAAAAGATGAAAAGCAGAAGTAGAAGAAATAGATTTTAGAAGAGGGAAAAAAGTCGCCATGGAAAAAGAACATGGCTCATTTGTGCCTTAAAAAGATCAACCAAAATGATAACCGGGAGGTGGAACACACATGCTTTGGTGATTTCCATCTTAATAGTGATGTGAAAAAGGAAAGCAACAGATATAGGGTTACAAACAAACCTAGCTTTGTCGTCAAGGAAAAATCTCGACATAAACCCAAAATCACTGCTGCTGCGCCATGATCAGTGCTGGAATCATCAGGTCATTCTTCTGGGACTGGCATGGAAAAATTGTCAATTTTAATCAGGACAATCACAGATAACATCAAGTTTCAACAAGATGTGACAACTCCTCATACAGAGCAAAAAATAGATGAAATTATTGTGCAACACAATTTGGTAGCAAGGATTTCATTTCTTTCCAGACAGTTCCATCGGACTCCACATTCAAATGATCCTAACGTTACAACTTTTTCTTGTGGTTTTAACTGAAATGCCAATTACATGTTCATACCCCTACAACACTTGAGGAGCTAAAGAAAGAAATAAACCAAGTAAAAAGATCAATACCGGTTGATATGTGTCAAAGAACAATTCACCATTTTGTAAAGAGATTGACAGTAATGACAGCATGTCCTCAATAAGATGGCCAGCATATTGAACATTTCCTTCATTAATTTCTGATTTGAAACTATAAAAACAGTTTAATATAAAACTTGAAAAGGTTTTTCTATAAGAATAAGACTATTTTACTTTGTCCAATTATTGTTTATTTTTAAGTCCATATTTTAATTAATCAAGATTAGTGACGTTTTTTTGGTCTAATTTTTCACTTCACCTAAATATTATACTTTTGGTATTGGTAACTTTGAGTAGGGTAAGGGAAGATTTTAAAATCCCCAAAAGATGACAAACATGGAAATGTATCTAAATTAACTGTCATTTGAGACATATCTTGTTGAAATTGACAGCCTAACAGTAACAGTATAAGAAATTTGACGTGCAATCAATTGAAAGCAACCCCTTCATTATGGGACACTCTGTACTATCTGTAAATTGAAAATGCCCAGCAAGTAAAATGAATTTAAAAAGAATGTCATGACCACTGTAACATATATACTGTGGTAACTTGATTATAAGCAACAAGGTATGATAGACCCTTTGAAAAAAGTAGGCATAATATAATGTATATATATAATACATGTAAAAAAGTGGTTTAAGATGTTTTCTTCTTCATGTCATGGAATTACTCTCTTTTTCATTGTAACAAGCTCTCAGAATGGTTGCTTTCATAATCTTATACAGGGTGTCCCAGAAGTTGCGCAACATCCAGGTTTCCATGAAATACACCTTTATAGATCATAATCATAATCCATGTACTGTTCGTTCATTTCCTAAGAATAAACTTGAACGAGGAAAAATATCAAAATTAGTATTAAATTTTGAATCACAGATAAAAAAACAAGAGTTGAAAATTAGGATGATGAGCGACTTTTGGGACACCCTGTAGTACATGGTTAAAAAATAGCATTCAAAACTAAAAGAATCAAGACATTATTATAGCATATAACAATGGAAACAGTTATTTCTAATTATCTATGAAATTGTTATGATTTATATTTAAGTGGGTAAACAAATGAAGAGCAATCACAACATTAAGTCAAATTATAAATCAAATATCACATGCAATGGCAGTATTGGGAAAAGTGACAGTCTTCACGATCTCAGAATAAAATTAAAGTGATTCCATTAAAGTGATGGTTGTCTGATTCCCTCATGGCTTGTTTCAGTTAAAATTATAGTTCCATAATACTGAGGCTAATTTTAAAGATCAATATCAGACCTGCCTAGTTACGATACTAAGAATTAGTGGAAGACACCAAATTTAGTAGTTTTGGGGGAGAAATTAGTAGTCAAACAATAATAGATCTAGATCTAGTACTTACGCAAACTCAATGTTAAAAGGGACACGCACGACAAGATTCTAGATCTAATTTGCGATTGGATTTAACTAGATTTAGATCTAAATCTACTCTTAAAACTTCTGCAAAAGTTCATTTCGACTGTCTGTACCTATCAAAATCATAGAAACATATTAGATCTAGAAGTATGGTAGGCCCATGAGATAATTAATTTAATTCAAATTTTTAGAGTTAGGAACAGTCTTGTCAAGAGTCTAGGCCTCTAGATTAGGGAGGGAATAAAGAAGTTATTATTGATGTTCTTAATTTAATTTGGTTGTCGATTTTAGAGATAGATCTAGATTTAGGCCTACTAGATCTATACATCACTAAGCCTAGAAAAAACCCTAAAACGTAAATCTAGATCTAGTCATGCCGGAATCAATAAACTTTTAGATCTAGATAGAGTCTAGAATATCTAACCTCTCTATCCACAGAGGCATGAACTACACTATTCTAAGAAAGTGAGAATCCATTACTAAAAATAAACATCCAAATCAAGCACAATTGAAAGAACGTTTGTCCCCCCTCCCTCTTTCTTTCTCTCTCTCTCTCTCTCAAACTATGCTAGACAGGACA
This sequence comes from Aegires albopunctatus, assembly GCA_032466395.1. Taxonomy (NCBI): domain Eukaryota; kingdom Metazoa; phylum Mollusca; class Gastropoda; order Nudibranchia; family Aegiretidae; genus Aegires; species Aegires albopunctatus. The sequence continues at coordinate 2,574 of JASKDV010201633.1, forward strand.
GGAACATACCATCTTTAACTATTTGCAATACAATCCTTTCTTAACACACATACAAACACAAACACATATGCACCCGCATCCTCTTTCCCATTCACACACACACACCATCACACATACATCAGGACAGGAACACAGATAATGAAGCTGATCTAATCTGAACAGTGATAGGATTAAAAATGAAAAAAAAAGCATGAAATTATTGAAATTATAACCTTTCTAGTTGATATTTCAAAATATGACTGTACACACCTTTAGATATCAAAATATTTTTTCACATTTTTGCTATATTTTTAGGTTGCCGTGTTTGGATTTGTATAGCTAGTATATTGTGGAAAGTTACTCTTATTTTAATATGATTCACGCAAAAACTAATAATAATACCACTGGATGTATCCGAAAAACAATTCGGTATCGCTAAATTTTAATTTCTTTTTTCTTCAACGGCATCCAACAGTTATTGCATGTACTTGTAATCGCCTATCCGCGATGTTGAAATTACGCATTTCCGATCTGGAAGATCAAGATCATATAATTAATAATTTGCTACATTTGTACTACCGCTAGGCCAGTTATTTTAACATTAGTAGCCCTTTGATGCAAGTTCGTAGATTTGTAGACAGGGCTTTTTTCCCCCGTGGTACTACAAATTTTTCGTAAGATTTGGCAGGTCTGATACTTGTTAATGACAAGTGTGTAAAAATTAAAATATGCCCCTTCTTTAACAATCTCTCAACTTGATTACTATTCATATTAAACATTTCATTCAGACAACTAAGATGGTTTTTATTTTCTATCCCTGTGGCTTGGTAAGAATAAGAACAGCTGATGGTACAAGACCTGTCAGGAAGAAATCAAATGAAATTATATGACATGTGAGAAAATATACAGATAAACTATTTAGTAATGATGACTGTAAATAATGTTTGAGTAACCTTTCTTTTTAGTTAGTAGAGAATTAAAATGTAAGTTGTGTAAATTTATGAGTGGATTTTGCAATTTGATGAATAAAATAATTCTTTTGATGTTCATCTTTTTGTTGGTCTTTTTTCTATAATATTTAAACACAAGATATTACTACTCCAGTATTGCAAACTCGTAATAAATAAAATTTGAATTATCTTTGCCTGACATACTGACCACCAAACACTACTTAATTCCTGACTGATATAGGTCATAGGCCTACTACCAAGCCAAGATAAGAGCCAGCAGAGAGATCTGTGAAAACACAGATATTAGTTTATGTATCTATCCACATGTCTCTTGGCTAACAGGTAAGCCAAAAACATATAATAAAATTGATAAAAATAAAAATAAATAAAATAAAAGTCCACTTATTCATCCCGGAAGGGAAATTTGTCATTTGATATTTACCGTAACCTTGCCCAAGAGTTAAACAAGGTGTCTCTAAAGAGATTCGAACCTGCTATCTTTTGCATGCGAGTCCAGCAGCTTAACTGTTCTGCCACCATGCCACATTGATATTGCTGTATTCTACTTATCATTTGTTAATATATGCAACATCACGAGGAAAGCAAGTGCAAGCATACCTAATGTATCTAAGGGTTTATCCATGTCTGTTGAAGAGAAAACTTTCTTTGGAAATGATGTCATAAAAGAGAAGGGAGCACCTCCATCAGTCCGATTCATATCCACATAAAGGCGAACTGCACTAAGAGGCTCTTTTGATCCAAATGTTTGAGTTAAGGCAGAACCATTTGTTAGACGTATCTGGGGATAAAAAAATTTATGCAGGAATACTGTACAAAAATTGTTCTGCTTCCTTTAATTTTATGAGACCTGAGCTTCAAACTTAACCACATTGCAGATCATCAGAAGCCTTACTACACCAATAGCTACCAACTTTTCAGAAACCAGAATCATACTTTCTGACCAGTCTTGAACCAATACCCATTTTTCCAGGAAGAAAAAACATCAGAATTGGTTATACCAAAGTTGCTTTATCTTCATCATAGCTGTTTCAGCCTAGTTAATGGAGAGGAAGTGAATGAAGCAGAATTTTTAACCCAAGATGAAATTAATAAGATTTTCAATAATATTTTCTGGATTGGTCAAATTGCACATAATATGATTTTATTCTACTGGTTGGCAGCTATGATATACTCATACAATTACAGAATCCATGGAAGGTCAAAGGCAAAAACGATCTTAAATGGTTGTCGATGATGCAGATGTTAAACAAAAAAAAAAAATACAGTTCAGACTGTTCTTATAAAGGTCTTACAATAAGTACAAATACACACATTAAAGCTATACGGAGAGACAGTGTAAGAGGGAGACATGTGAATTAAAACTGTTGTTCACAATAAAGAACCCACACGTGTATCAAACTACAAGCTTGATCTCTGGCAAGAATTGATCCTCCAATTCTTCCAACTATGTTTCAGAGATTTGGAATGAACAGACATATATCAAATTAAGATAAGCACATCAGAGTGTAGCCATGCTATCAAGCTTCTATTCACTGATTATTTGAGATATTTTTTATTTTTGCTTCAAAATCCCACGAAATCAAGCCTAGGCCCAGTCTTTTTCTTCCAGAAGTCGCTTTTTAAAGGGTTAAAACAAAAATTTCACAGAAGATCAAGTCACTGGTCTCTAGGTCAAGTCTGCCACATGCTAAGCGGCCGTTTTCCAATCAGGTGTTCCGTGCAATCAACTTGCACTAGCCGGTTCTGTAGCACTTTTTCACACTTTAAGAAGATGGTAGCGAGTACCTGCATTATCCGGCAATCTAGCGTAAGTGTGTGACTTCATTCAGTACCCACCATTATTGCATTAGGTTGACTTTGGCAGGAAATGGGAGAGAACCAATAATTCTAAGCAGACAAAGTTACATTGGTCAGGAGATTATTTAAGAAAGGGAGAGAGGTAACACAACTTTATAAAAACCAAATGGGAAGTGAGATGGTTATCTTGGCAGATTTGGCCATAGTAAAGTAAAGGTTGACATTTTTAAAACCTTGAAGTCATGACATAAGGTTTTAGGTCCCTATTATATGATTGATACAAATAAGGGAATGAGTGACCTTGTTTGCTGTTTACATCCAAAATGGAGTATATTTATTGATTATAAAGAGAAATATACTGCATTTTGGATGCAAACAGCAGTAGTATCCAGGAGTTGCATTTCCCTTCAAGGAACAATGGAGTATAATCTTATCTCCATATCCGCCAGAAAGCTAGCAAAAAGCCATCCTATTATGTTTATTTTGAAACAACTGAATATTTTTAGTAGCTCTCAGCTCTGTCTTTCTTATGGGATGAAAGGATAAATAACAAGATGATTCTTAAAGTGCATGTTATGGGTATCACCTGTAATCTACAATCTGTATATACTTTAGCAGGTTCGGTTGAAGGTGGGGGAGCTGCTTGGGTGGCCGGGGCTGCAACTGATGTTTGTGAACTTTGTTTACCAAACTGAAATAAAAATGGGTAGTATTACATTAGAAATTAGAAAAAGTTTCAAGATTATTAACATTTCAAATTATAAAGAACTAAGTACAATTTTTAAAAACAAAAAAGCAACGTGATTAATTTTCATACCAATGGCCTTTTGTGCAATGTTGCCATAACATTGTTTAAGTCTATTATGTGCCTAGAGCTTTTCGTAGAACGGGAGTTGGCGCAATAGAAATGATGTGACATTATTATTATCACAAGTTTGTCCCCCCCCCCTTCTCTCTCTCACTTACTCTCAAACTTTGAATGATTATCTTGTTGGATGAACATAATGGTCTGTTGGGTATGTATTTTGACATTATATGTTTTAAGTAGATTGGAAATTCTGTGTCGTATAGCCATTGATACATAATGGTGGCAATTTTGTTATTAATCCATGATTGTATTAGAAGCCAGTGTAACTGTTTGAGTGTTGGTGAGATATGCTCTCTCATAGGAATGCCCATAACCGCATCTGAAATATGATAATAAGTCATTTGACAACATTCTCCTACCTTTTCTGCTCTATCCCTTTTGTCTTTTTCAATTTGATCTATTACTCGCTGCCTGAAATCAAACAAGGTAAAGCAATCTTCATGTTTATATGATAACATTTTCAGCATCTAGTAAAAGATGAAGTTTATTATTATAACTTAACTTTATGAAACCTCTCTCTTTTGTTCTGACAACTTGTGTGACAAAAATGTCTCATTTGACTTGTATTGCCCTCTATGGATTGGAATTTTCTTAAAAGACAAATTTTAAGAGCTCACCTATGCAAGGCCTGCTGAGACTGACCATTTCAACTTTTTTTGGTGGAGTTTGACCAAACTTTAAGAATTCTTAGTTGATTTTTTAAATTGGAAAGACAACTTTCTGCTCTTTTTCTTATGAGAAGTAGAATTTATTACAAATCAATTTTTGTGAAAGACTTTGTTGTTCCCATGGCGGGTATAAAAGTCTAGTGTATCAGCCACATTTTAAAGTGTTCAGCATGTTTTATAGGCAGAAGTGCATTAAGGTGTGTGTACGCATGTTGAGGTCATGACATTGTGTTATAATATTGCCAATTTTATGAACATTAATGAAAATTATAGTTTTAAAATTTAATCCTAGCTGAGAGGATTGTAATGTCACTTCTGGCCACCCACTTGTCTCATCCAAAATTCAAGAAAAGACGTGCATATTTTATGAAAATCACAACCTCTAGCAATTTGTATGTGGCAAATACATGGCTTTTTTTTCCATTGAAAATATATGGAAAGCAACATCACTAATGAATCACTTATCTACAAATATTATTATGCTATATTGTCATTAAATCTTTCGAATGAGAGAGTTCACTGTGATAGCAACTAATGTAGGTATTACCTGGCTAGCTTTTCTTCCCTTTTTTCTCTTTTCCTTTCCTCTGCAATTTTTTTCATTTCAGCCTCTTCCATTCTGATAAAAAGAAAGAATAAAAAATATAAGAAAAAAAATCCTTGTGATTGTTTATATTCTTTTTTTCTTTACCCAATATATGGTGTTACATAAGAAATTCAAACTAAGAAACCAATTTTTTATCATACAAACCTAATCAATTGATAAGCAACATGAGGAATTATTTGAAATGCATGAACACCTTCTGAAATGGTTGGGTGTTACATGGTTTACATATATAAATAAGCTTAACATGACAGCTTCCCCTTTACATAATTCACTGTAAGAAAATCTCAAATGCATCCAAGAATCTGAAATTGAAATCAAATTTGGTAACGCTGCCTAAATTGTCTGCCAAACTGACAAAAGACACATGAACCAGTCTATTATATCTATGAATAATCTAAAAACATACCGATAACACAAGCTTATGGTATATTTGCTAACTATTATCCAATGTAACAATATTCATACTTCTGTTTTGCCATGCCCATATCACGACCAACATTTCGTCTCATTTTCTCCTTTTGAATAGCCTCTTTTTTCTCTTGTTCCTCCTTTTCAAGTCTCTTTTGTTTCATTCTTTCTTGAAGCCTTGAAGAATCACAAAAGGAGATAAAATAAAATCAAGAAATAACCCTCTTAAAATACACCACCCAATGTGTAGCTGTAAAGTGTACAATTATTGATGGCAACGTTTGATTCTAATGACTGACTAAAATTTCTTATACGTCCAAAGCATCTTTGAGAAAGACACACATAATACACATGTTAATCATGAGAGAACCTTTACTGTTAAAACATAAATTTATCAATACAATGTGAAGTATATATAATTACAGAAACTTCAGTGGAAACACTGAAAACTGAGGTTGAATCTTAATTAAAAATGTTCTACTCATGTGCATGTTACATGGGCTTACTGTTTAAAGTAGTTAATAAGTCAGCAGTGACTGACAACCTTAACCAACAAAGTGCACCTGTCAATCATTTCCGAAAAAAATCACCCTTTTACCAAGATCACAGCCCAACTTGGACTATTGAAAAATCATGTACAATCACGAGCAAGAGTCATTAACACATGCATGAGCCAAAAAGGTGTACACTCAAGTGATCAGTGGGAAGCTTTACTATAAGTCTAATCTATAGTGTATAACATGTTGCCTACTGGTAATGCATGAAGAAATCTTTATGATGTGTAATATAAAGTGAGGGATGATAGGGGTTAGATCACAGAGAGACTTGGCCTTGCCTATCAGTGTCGTTGCCAATGTTGTGATTATTATAGACCAGCATTGCTCTTGTTTTAGGCTAGGTTGGATATAGGCCTTGATCAATGCTTTGCCTCCTCACTTCTCATTTTCTACTCTTTGAATACTAGCAGTTGCACAGGCCAATAATATATTGTATCTCTTGTAGCACCAAATCTAGATCTTTCATGACCACTTAGCGTTTTAATTTTAATAGGAAATTGAGAGCATGGCTTTTATCAATGAAATTGAAACCCTACGAATTGAAACATGCAATCTTAACCATTGCAACCAAGCTTTCAGAGATATTGAATGAGACCGTCATATTGCGCCACTAGCTGGTACCTGGCTTTGCTTGGGGGAAAGAGTTCGTGAATGTATTACCAATGTTAAGTGATGAGGCAAACCATCCATGCTTCAGAGGAATACTAAGAATAAGATATTCCTGTCCACTCCACTAAACAGGGAAGCCACACACAAATAATCAAAAAGGGAATAAATAAAGTAAAAGAAAAGAAAAGATAAGAAAAGAAAAAAGTTAATCACAATAGCCTGAAAAAAAAAATAAAAAAATCCTGAGCTGGGCTTTGAACCCAGAGCTCGCTGTTTGGAAGCCCTACGCGCTATCGACAGGACCAGCGGTCCTGCGGGTATTCTTTGTTTCCCTTAGTCAAAATAGAGGGGAGTTTTGATGATGGATCATGTAGGCAAGACCTTGGACTTTATTTCGAATTCGGAAGAAATCCTTGGTTACCAATTATATAGATTCAGATTTAAGTTCTAAAAAGGAATCTGTCTCTAAAACTATTATCTATTATCATAACAAACAAATTAGTTTCTTGATCGAGAGATAGCTCTAGATCTAGAAGATCTAGACATAGCTAAAATTTTGATCGGACAGATTCAGTTCTATTCAAATTCCAGATCTATTTTTTTCTAATCTAATTCTAGAATCTAGAGATCAATAGATCAAGTCAAAGTATCCTCAGTAAGTTTTTCTCTATTTTAGATCTAATTTCTAGCCTAGATCCAGCAGCTGAAGGCTCGGGTCAAATACTTTTTATTTGATACTGACAATAAGGGTAAAAGATAAGACCGTGAACTTCGTTTCGTTGTATCGTTTCATTTCTTTGAGTAAATCCCTCTTTATTGGAAAAAAATCAATAAAGAAATATTTGCTGTTTTTTGGGCATGAAAACAAAAATGTCTAAAGCGTACTTTACATCAAGACTTTGTAACCGAGTCTTTGGCGAAAAATTGATGGATAAAGGGGTCATTGTTTAGGAGGAGAAGCAACACATGTAGTTGGGGGTCTTCAAATATTAATAAGGATTCTTTTTGGTAAACTCACTTCCTGTAAATTGAAAGCAGACAATCCAAAGTTTTCACCCATTCCAAAGAAATTTGAACTAAGAGTCAAATGGTACTTACGATTCTAATTGAACTTTCTTTTCTTCTGCTGTCAAAGGTTTTATTTCCTCTGTGCTTTCAGAAAAATTTGAATGTTGGGTTCTTGCAGCATGAGCCTGCACGTCCATTTCAGTTTTTAAAAGTTTACCACAGCTGAGGAATTGTCATTTTTAATTTAACAGAGACCACATGTTGCTGTAATAGAAATTGTTACAACTTGTCCCTATTGAATGATAAAAAACTACTGTCAGGTGATTATTGTCTTTTAAAAAGAAAATTAATCATCTGGTATCAACATGAAAAAAAAAAAAATGCTCGATATGAGAGCCTTAAAAAAAAAAATTTCATGCAATTATTCATACATTCATCTCCATCATGATCATCAAACAAAGAATTAAAAAAAAACAACATTAATTTTCCATAACTATGCTTAATCTCTTTAAGATAATTAAGGAATGCCCAGAGAACAATATTTCAATTAATAAAATAGCACATCTATGATATAACATATGGATAGGCTCTCTAAGGATATTAAAATGGTTACACAAAGTGCCATGAAAAAAAAATTATTGAGGTATCAGTAAATACACAAGAAATAATATCTCAAACATAACAGAAAGCAATGGAAAGATTTTATTATTACAGTCAAACCTGCCTTAATGGTCACCTCTCCATAGCGGCCACCTGTACTAACGGCCACTGGTCTGTGACACCCTTGCGTTTTTCCTATATATTTAC
>JASKDV010201644.1:0-10851 GCA_032466395.1 Aegires albopunctatus
AATAATAATAATAATAATAATAATAATAATAATAATAATAATAATAATAATAATAATAATAATAATGATAATAATGGGAACAAAAATAAAATAGGATTATTATTGTTAACTGGTCGAGAGGTGTTTGATAAAAAATGGTTAATCGAAATTTAAACAATGGTAAAGATTCAGAGTAAGAATGATAATTGTTTCTGCTGCTGTGATAATATAGATAATTAAATCTACAATAAATGTTATCATTGGCTTACATTTGATGCCATTTTCTTATCAATGACATCCAGCCAAAGTATAAAAATAGATAGAAGACACTAAAGATGCGTGTAAATATTATAAGCAATCCGTGCAAGGTTTCTTGGCGTACTTCGTAGTGTAGGACTAAGCTGAGAGGAGTACCTTCTCCAAATAAGATGTGAACTTAAATAGGACTGTAGAAGACATGTATGCAAACGGTATGAAATTTTTACTTAAATGTCAATACGGGTTCATGTTTCAACCCATTACCTGTTGTTTCAGCTACCAACAGACAGCTGACTTAGTCTGTTATATGTCAGGGGGTTAAGATAACAAATGTGACATAATTTTCAGGCAAATATTATTAAAGAAAACACGCGGCTACCAGGAAGTGACTTGAAGGAGGTAGTAATGACGAACCATAACGCCAGAAGAGAACGGCATGGATGTCAATGAATGTCATTAAACAAAACAATTAAAGAACATACTGGCAAGGATTTCCTATGCGTTGCTGCACTGAATTCAAGGCATCGAAATTTCGGACTCATGTCGTCATCTGGTTTTGCAAGAATTGTCTACGCTAATGCCTGGGTTATTCTCTTCTCTCTTTTACGGAATAGCACCAAAAAGTGTTTTCTATAGGTTGAAAAAAAATATATAAAAATCTTATTATCTCTTTTTAATGCTATTTATATATTTGACATACTTGAATTAATGGTTTGTCGATGTCTGGTATTTGGACAGAGCCCCTTCAGTTGTCCCTTTGACTTCGAATGAAAAAGCCTTCCTCTTTTCTCTTTCCATGGCGATATACCTTAGATGCTAGTCCTTTGATATTTTGAGTCTACTCTGTGTTAGTGGTCTGCCACTAAATTTAGTTTTGAAATTATGAAGTGTACTCTCATTGCTTTGTTGGCTGGTATATCGTCATGTCTCCTTAAATCATGGCATCATGGCCTAAAATATTCTAGCGATATCTTAGATGTAGAATGTGGTGTTAGTTTTGAGTTACTTAATATAAGCATAACTTGTAGTTTGTCATCTCCGACGCTGTTTCCTTCAGAGTATTTTCAATTTTTCTTCCTTATTTTCGTAAGTGCAGTTCTAAGATAGTCTAAGACTGATATTACTAGAGACCTAGATAATTTAACTTTGACTTTTCTCTTGATTTTATCCTACCTTCACAAAACATTTAGGAGTTTCTTCATGGCTGCGATGGACAGTTGATTTCCTCTTCTAATGTGGTATATATATTGATCATAAGGAATTATCTCGATTTTCCAATGATAAATGTACCAGGGGTGACATATATAAGATTTATATTGAAAGTAGTGTTAAGAACATTAGAAAAAACCCGTTCAATTGTAGAAAAGTAACAATATGGAATAGTCTTATGCATGACACTAAAATTCAAGTTCTCTCAACTGTTTCAAAAATTCCGTTGACGAAGAACTTAGTAACCACATGTATGCTTATGATGATTAATAGATAAATTAATGTATTTGGCGTCTGTCTGTCTCAGGAGACAATGGAGGTTACACCATGATTAGTCTCTTGTGCTTGTGCAGCGTCTGCTGTGGCTGTAAAGTCCAGCACGGGAGCGGCAGCTGCGTTGGCAGCCACTGCAAGTAAAGGCCCCGCTGTCTTCTGTGGGGATACGGCCAGCTCTTTTTACTTCCTGCTGACTGTTCCTTCTCTCTTCATATTGAGAAATGCCAGTCTTTGTGGTGTGACACCATGCGGAGCGATCTGAGGTGACCAAAGACAGGTACGTTGGATTGATGTTGCAAGCCTTGAGGTCACGCTTGCAGACATCTTTGAATCATAGTGTGGGCCTGGCTATGGGCCATGATCCCTTAACACGTTCTCCATAAAGAATATCCTTCGGAATGCCACCATCTTCCATCCGGCAGACATGGCCCAACCAGAGCAAGGCTAAAGAGGTTTCCATCTCTTCTGGTATATAGGAAGATACCATCATTTGAGTCCTGGAAAGCGAATCTCAGTAGCATTGAGAAGTACACGACAAAGAGTGTTGGCGCCAAGACACATCCCTGCTTTACACCACTCTTTATTGGGAAGGGATCAGATGACGATCCATCGAATTAAACGGTGCCAGGCATGTCATCATGAAACGATGCAATCATCTTCAGGAGTTTGGGTGGACAGCTGATTTTGTGAAGAAGGGCGAAGAGGTGTGTGATCTACTAAGTTGAATGCCTTTGTCAGGTCTATAAAGGCGGCAAGATATAGAGGTTGACTTTGTTCCCGACATTTTTCCTGTAATTGCCGAAGCGAGACACTATATCAGCAGTTGATCTGGCAGCCTGGAATCCACATTGGGATTCGAAATATATCAGCCAGGAGCTAAAGTCTGTTGAGGAGGACACGGGCAGAGGTTTTTCGTACACTGCTGATAAGGGAGATTCCCCGGTAGTTATTACAGTCGCTGCGATCGCCCTTGTTTTTGTACAGCGTTATTATCTTAACGTCGCGCATGTCTTGGGGTACAGCACCATTTTCCAAGCATTGTGTTTAATAGTTCATGTTGGTGTGGGAGGAGTTAAAATTTACTGCCAACTTTTATTAACTTTGGAGGAATTCCATCTTCTCCGAATGCCTTCCCACAAGACAGAGGGTCGATTGCCCTTATGAGTTCTTCGATTATTGGTAGCATATCGAGATTCTCCATAATTGGCAGGAGAGAGATAAAAGCAATTGCGTGTGTTGTCACTATATTTTCTCTAGAGGATAGTTCTTCATAACGTTCTGCCCATCTCTCGATTTGTTTGTCCTTGTCCTTTATGAAAGTCCCTGAGAAGGATGTTACCAAGATCTACTGAGATCTGAATATTATGGCAGAGATTCAGCCAGTATTCATTTGCACATGTACGGGCTATCTGCTTCGTTTTGCAGCGTGCCGTTCTGAAGGTAGCCAAGAGAGTGTTGTTTTTTGTACTCTAGTAGTGCAGCATGCTTTGCAGCAATGGCAGGCTCCATCACTTGGATTCCCGCTACAAACCGGTCTTCGTTTTTCTTGGTTTTCTTCCCAAAGATGTCAGAGACAGATATAGCGAGTGGTAGCGCTATCTGTTGGGCAATCTTTATGTGCCTTATCTAGGGAATTTGTGAAGTCTGCACAGAGTTCAGGAATGGAGGTTTACTATTTTGTTTGGAGCGATGATTTTGTATGGGTGTGGAGTCGCATCTTACAGCCAACGAGAGAGTGGTCTGTGTCACAGTCGGGCCTGTGGAACGTGCGGGTGATGAGCACATTGTTTAGAAAGGATCTCCTTGTGATAGCAAAGTCAAGTTGGTGCCAATGCTTGACCTTGAATGCCTCCACGACACTCTATGGTGTGGCTTAGTGGCAAGAATATGAGAATGTGTTGATGATTGCAAGATCATGGAAGGACCAAAATGTCCAATATTTTGTGGCCAAGAGTTGTGGTCAGAGCAAACCCTGACGTTAAAGAATCCGAATATGAACAGGTCTTCCTTTGGAGAAATCGCCTTTAGTTTGCTCTCAAGATCCTGGTAAAACTCATCCTTAGCCTCTGCTGTAGAAGAGAGTATGGGGGCATATATAATAAGGATGGTCCCTGATGTTGTCCTGAGGCGGAGAGAGATGATACGCTCAGTTCCCTCAGATGGAGGCTCCATTACACAAAGGAGGGAATTTCGGACAGCGAAGCCGACACCGAGAATTTGACGGTTTTCTTATTCCATTCCCTACCAGAAGAAAGTGTAGCTCCTCTCCTTAAGTCTGCCACTGGAGGCAAGGCGTGTCTCCTGGAGTGCGGCAATATCAATTTTGTGCCCCGACAGCTCGCGGTCGATGATGGCAGTTTTCCTGGCGTCTTCCACTTGTTGGAGATCGTCAAATAGACCAGGACACATTGTTCTGACGTTCCATGTAGCCAGCCTTAAGGCTGTTGGTTTCATTCTATTTAGTCTTTTGCCTGGTGCATGATTTTACAGCCTGCTCTTCTGTTTTTGTTCGAAGCTCCAAGCACCCATTTAAACAGGCACACTGTGGTGGGTCAACACCACACTGTCTGGGGGCTGCCGAGCTTGAGGCGGGCGGTCGTTTACCAGTGAGACACTATGGTCTCTCCCGTCAGAGACGGCCTGTAGCGTCTGAGCGTACGCCAATGTGCTCAAAACCTATAACAAGTAAACTGTCGTCTCTCGTGTTGGTTCTGTCACTCAGGCAGCGACACTGAAGTGACCTCTCCAGGGTGTAAAGCCTGGGCAGATAGTATGGAGATCTAGGGATGCCCAGACACCAAGATCCCCCTCTCTGCTTTGCTGGCATGATCCGACGGAAAGGACGAGCGCAGCTGCAGGAGTTGTCGGAAGGTGTTGCATTGCTTGACCAACCGCATACGGGACTCCACTACGTACACTGTGCCGTTGAACTACTTCTGATGGTGTTCCTCCACCTTGGCGGGTGACCAGATGGTGGTTCATATGCCCAACGGTGCAGTGTAAGCACCGCCCCCTCACATGAATTAGCACGCCAGTAAAAGAACCCTTGGCTGTTTACAAGGAAAACACTGATAATAGACCTGAGTAAATTCAATACAAGAACAACAATCTACTATCAATCATTTGATCGATCGATCTCAATAACAATTAATTATTTATTACTTTTCTGACTACTGTCGTGTTAATTTACTGAATTCCTCTGGGAATACAAACATTAATGATTTGCATGTACCTACCATAGGCAAGACAAGACCATCCGCCACGGGAACAAAGTCTAAAGCACCAGCGATATTCACAACAGTTTGTGTTTCTGTAAAAACTCTGTTTCCTCCTACAAGTCTCTGAAGGTCATCAGCTTTCAACTCCCCAAGACATTCCACTATGTCACGATTGTAATATCGCCTCAGATAACTGGATAAAATCAAAGGTAGTAAGATCTCCTTTACGGGGAAAATATAAATGTCAAATTGACCCCAAAAAATGATGGTAAAACGTTGCTAGTTTTATATATTAAATTGTATTATGTCTTGCTTGGTTTAAATTTCGTTACTACTGATCAAAATCGTATCAACAAATAAAGGCAATTATTTCACAAGAAACATCAAAACTACCAACAGAAGACCTCTGACGACCCTGCAATGAATGTTGAACAACGACTTGAAAAGAAACAAAAATAATATCAAACACGAAACAGGAACGGATTTTGAGCAATTACGAAACATAGCCCATGTCAGAAAAGAATGGCTTGCCTTCACCAAAGAAATTAGGACAACAGTGAAAATTGTGATGTCAGAGAACTTTGAAAGCGTACATCACTATGTAAGGGAGTAAATACTTATCCAATTCGAATGGGTGTTTTGTGTGATTAATAGAAAGTTTGATTGGGAATACCATAATAGCGTCATTAAGTACAACAGTTTTATATTGTAAAATTTTACCACCACTAAATTGTGCTAACAATAACGATGATGATTTATGGAGAGAAGAAACTTACTTTAACAGTGCTAAAATACATAATGAAGTATTGAAACCTTTTGTCATTGCTTTACGCGATCAAACTTGAGAGGGGGTTAAATAGTGCGTGGATATTCAATATTCACCAATACGACTAACTAAAGTTACATCATTATATTATCATTATCATAACTTGGCAAGTTATTTCATTGAAGTACTGGAATTTGCTTAGTTCCATTGAAAAACAGTTATTTTGTTAGTGATTATTAAAGGACATTTTTATTGTATTTCATTGCAAAATTATCATAGCAAATTTCATAGCAATTATCAGAAATCGAGTACATTGGACATCATAGTTTTGAAAACTATGAAAGTTGCTAGCTATAAAACGTAATCTTGTTATACATTAGTATTACCTTAGTCCGGGAATATAATACCACGGAAGGCAATTTGTCTTTCTGGCAATTTTGTAAAAGGTCTCTTCTGGAAAGTGCCCGAAGCTCCAAGGTGCAAGGGCTATGCCACTTTGCATGATGATCTATTGAGAGAAGTAAAACAATATTCCATTTACTAACTAGAGCTGTGAACTTGCTAATTCTCTAATACAATTTTCATTGACTAATGTATATTTTCCAGCCATTTCAAGGAAGTTATGACATTTCAATATGATCTTAAGTTAAATAGGAATTCGTTTTGAAAAACTATCAGATCAGCAAACAGCATTTTGAGGAATATTTACAAAAATACAATACTGTTTTCAAAAATATTGATCTATATCAACCATTTTAACTATAATGTTAATTAAAGCCAATGATAGCACTTTTATCTGCTTTTTCCAAAATGCACAATTGAAGATACTAAGATTTACTAATGCAATTATTCACAAAGTAAAACTTTCAATAATTCCTGCCGAACAATGACCTTTGTAAAAAGACCTTTTGTGAGAGGACTGATTGCCAGGAGAGAAATACTTGCGCCCCCAGCCGATTCTCCAAATAAAGTGACGTCATCCGGGTCCCCACCAAACAATTGTACGTTGTTTTTCACCCACTGGAGTGCTAGAATCTGGTCACGAAGTCCAAGATTACCTACAAAGATTATAAGAGAGTAGAATATAATAACTTACTGTTTATGCACTTTTAAGGACAAGTAATTATTAAAATTTTAAAATCTAGGGGTCGAAAGGATAAATGATCTGTTGAATCCTCCTGATCTTGCAACAAATAGCTGTACAATTTTTGACCTTGTGCTTCACCTTCGTCTAATTCGTCTTAAATTCAACCAGTATTTCGTCAAAATAGCTTGCTTTAGAACACTTTATTACTTTCAAGTCACGACTTCCTGCCTTCGACCTTTGTATGATACAGCAAATTGGTGCATCAAAAGTGTTACTCTTTCATAAATTAAAAACAAATAAAACCGAAAGACTTTCTTAGCAAAAATATCATACCTGGCATAGTTTCATCTCCAGAACTTAGAAAACCAAAAGGACCCAACCGGTACTGCGTGGTGATCACAATGACATCATAATCAGTGACCAATCTTGACGGCCGAAAAGTTGCATCTCCAATAATAAATCCTCCTCCGTGTATATACACCATAACCTGTTTTCGATAAAGCATAAAAATACAGCTTAAATCCCGATTCAACCTTGTCATTATTTTACATTTTCAAATATGAAATTGTTATTTTGCCGAATAGTTTCAAAACCTATGGCTGACTATTGTTTACGCGAAGTGTTCGTGTAATCATAATAGAGTCATTATTAGATAAAGATACCCAAGGGGAGTAAATTACAATCCATATATTATGAACATACGCCCGAGTTGAGGAAAGAAGGGAGTTAAGTTTGCGATCTGCTTATTTCGTTATCTTTAGCTAGTTTCGTCGATTTTTATGCGAGAATCGCTTACGATTACATTTATAAGATGTACTTACAGGACATGGCTAGAAATGACGAAAAATGAATACCCATTTATTGACACTATTCAGTAAGTTATCCCAGCTGTTGTCAGCTGTAGAGATAACATTATAATCGAAATTTAGGAATCATATGGTTTTGTCAATCAATATTATTGTACATGTCATATAAATATAGATGGCCCTAGCGTTGACAGTTCGACAACCACTTTTTTTTTTTTAAACTTTAAGTCAAATACCAATAATATCATAATAAAAACCGACAAAAACAAACAGCAAAACAACACACAATTCATTAACCGATAAACGAAAAGAAAAAAAAAAGAAAAGAAATAGCATAAACAAAAGCAAACTTATAAGAAAAAGTTAAACAAACATGTCAATTTTAGGATTTTGTATATACCTTTTTCTTGGCAGCGGTGTCAAACGCAGTTCTAGGTGTGTAAACATTTAGATATAAGCAATCCTCGCTTTGAGGTTCTGTCAGATTCAAACTTGAGGCAAAGGCATCTTGCATGCAGATTTTCTGAAAACTAAGGACGTTATGTCCCGGGATAATTTATCAATATAATACCTTTTTAAATTCGCAAAAGTTAGAATAGCAACAAATCTTAGTTGTTTTTAGTAAGTAAAGCATTCTACGAGTAATAACGAACGGGAAATCAGGAGCGGAAAAACCCAACCTAAAAAAAATATAATTATGACGCCAAAAGCCAAACCAGCCGTAGCAATCACAGCAAACACGGCATCATCATCACCAAAAATGACTTTAAAAACAACAATAATCAACAACATAAACAAATAAGCAATCACAAATAGATGCATCACAACATAACAACAAAAGCATAATTTGATAAATTAATGACATAATTACTGAAAATATCCTTTATAATTTGAAACAATATGCAAAAAACTCAAACATAACGTAATAATTTAATATTAATTAATTAATCGAAAAATCATACGGTGATTAGAATTAACCTTTTTGAATTGAGGACGTCATTGGGGTCACTAGCCTTAAATGGCATTGGAGGTTTGAACCGCAGATTACCAATTGGAGGTTGGGCGAAGGGTATGCCTAAGAAAGCATAATAAGGCGTTCTAGTTGTCTCAGCCTCTTCATCAACTCCTGAATAAGAAATAAATATATTGTTACAATACTACAATACACGATTTGATTAACTACGGCAACACGTTTAATACATAATCTTGTTTTGATCAGATCATATCATCATTATATTTTTTTCTTGATTTAGGGCGTAATAACACTGGTGCCAGAAGGCAAAAATGATATTGTTGTAACAATATTCAGTTCTCTTAAAATGGGAATAGCGCCCAAGGACTGGAAATTGGCAATTTTTGTCACAGTTGTTTTCAAATAGTGGTTTTTGTTGTTGTTGTTGTTTGAATGCATTTTAGGACTAAATTTCTATTTGGCATATTATGCTAAGTTATCAATACATAATTTGGTTTGACGTTTTATTTTGAGGCACGTAGGAAGGACCAGTAGCCACTCTAACCCGGTAGTAATGGTTTGGGTCGTGCGATTAGGTAATAAACCTGCTTTAAAATTTTGCAAATCAATAGCTAAGATATCAAAACTAAACTTGGTTGTTTACAAATACGAGAAAAACGGTCGTTACCATTGCAATGGCCCACGTTTGCAATGGTTCTTCAGCCTAATTACTTTACATTATTGTTGTGAGTAACCTCTCTAGACAAAGAAAGTAGCTTTAGTCCTGTTGTTCTGAAACTAATTTTAAAGCATCTCTTTCAAGGTAGTTTATCTGCCTCTCCCCAAGCAAGCCGTTTTCGCTCAATGAGAAGGTAATTATATCACAACAAACAGCGTTGGTGCTTTAAGATCTTTCTCTTCCCAACCTACTGCAAGGAATTAATCTGTAATTGATTATCGCCGGTGATTATTTTATGTCATGAAACATGGCCAAACTACTGGACGTCATTTCATTTGTATTTGTGGTTTTTTTTTCATTTTGCACTTTGTTGTTTTATTTGGTAGGAAGAGGAATTTTTTGCTACATAACTACAGAATAATACAAGTTAGCTGTTAAAATGATATAATATCAGAATCAGAATATTTATCAATCTCTTTTTGAATGTAAAAAATCTACCTTGAATAATGCCTGTCTTTGATGTTACATTAGGGGCTGAAGACACAACGCCTATGAAAAGGCCTAACACACAGCCTATAGAAATAATAACCTTCATGTTGAATTACCCCGCACAGAATGAAAACGTTAATCTAGAAAATGCAATCCTTTGGTTCTTCTCAGTTCCAGTTTAAATCTTTTACATAAGTAGATCTACATACGTCAAGAAAGCGTGCATAACACCATTCGACATATATCCCAGCCACACTTTATAAAGGTTGAAATTTAATATTCATAACTCGTATTCCAATTGAGCTAACCTACTCTTCTCTTACGTAAGAAATGAGGTTTCAGTTATTGTGTTAAAGAAGGTCAAAGAACGGGGCCGATTTAGGATGACTGTAATTTCGACGTACTGTGACGATTTGATCATATGATGAGCCCCAACTTCCTTCCATTGACAGAACTTGATGATATACGAGTAAATCCGTAAATATTTGTCGTCCTTATTGACAGTTATAACATACATTTGTTGGTTTTATATATTTTTAATTCTTGGAATCATTTCATTATTAATTATTTATTGTTATTCCCTTTTTAACGATGTTTTGGGTTGTTTTTGGCTTGTTTTTGTTTTTCTTGTTGTTATTTTTGGTTTTCATAGATTCTTGATCATGCAACGTTTCCCTATAAAAATTAAAAATTAAAATTAGACATCTAAGTTGGCACTACCCTTTTTAAAAAATCCCTTTTCCAATTTCTCTGTCTCCTAAGTAAATATAAGTAAAACCTTTTTCCCCCAAGCCTGGTAATACAAACTAAGGCCTATAGACTTTACGAATGTCATACATTTGCATATTACTTCAGAAATCACACGGCTTAGCAAATGTCCTTTAAAACTAGAA
This sequence comes from Aegires albopunctatus, assembly GCA_032466395.1. Lineage (NCBI taxonomy): Eukaryota > Metazoa > Mollusca > Gastropoda > Nudibranchia > Aegiretidae > Aegires > Aegires albopunctatus. Next base: position 10,613 of record JASKDV010201644.1, read on the forward strand.
CTTTAATTGGAAGTATCAAAATCCATGATCATCCTTTTGCAATGTCACTGTATAACATTACATTCTTCTAGACAAATAGGAATTGAGACAATAATGTCCTTGTAATGCCGCTACCATACTGGTAGAGTGATTCAGTAAAAGTCCGGATAAATAAATGAAAAATATAAAATCGGTACTCATTTATACACCTGAGTCGAGTGGAGCAATCGGAGTAAATTTTCTTGCTCAAGGAAAAAACA
>JASKDV010201655.1:0-10851 GCA_032466395.1 Aegires albopunctatus
ACCAACAAAATTCGGGTTTTTATATAAAAGAAATGAGAAGAATGTAGGTATCGGCTCCCCTGAACAAAGAATCGAAACTTCAAAACAATCACGTTAATTACCGCAACAACCGAAAAGGCCCGAGATTCTCCGAACAACGGTACGGAAGTACATGTTAATTGCCGCAACAACCGAAAAGGCCCGAGATTCCCCGGCTTCGAAGACAATGCGGTAGATTTCTATAGTGGGCGGGAGAGCGGGAGGCGTGTAAAAACTGCGGGACTCGAGTCCCGCAGTTTCCGGTAGGGTTGGTAGCTATGGAACAACCATGCTTCACAACAAAACTGACCTCAATGACAGCATTTTGAATAAGGCCATTGATGGGTGATTGCGTCGGTGTCTTCATTCTCAACTCTGTCAGGCCACGTGTCACCGCCAAGGCAAATCTTTCTCTCACCACTTTTTCAACAAACCTGTAGACATCAATTACATTAGAAAATAAATGTCAATGAACACATCCCATTATTAAATAAAACTTGTTAATGTGAGGACTTCAGTTAGAGGAGTCCAGAATCCTTTATTTTTCTCTTCTTCCGTAAACTAAAATTCATACTGTTTTAAAATCAAGGTAACTTTGTCTTCAGGACTTATTACTAACATGGGGGTATCAGTGGCTTTGTTGTTACCAGTTACAAGAACATTTCAGCAACTCTCATCACCGATATCCGTTGGCTTGGTGACATGGCGGGATCAAATCCAGCTAGGCCAAAATTATCACAACAAACAAAATAAATACGAGTCGGCATCTGTCAATCTTCCATAACACAAAGAGAACCTTGGAATCATTTAAACTTGAAATACTATTGATGTAAAAAATCTAAATCTAAAAACAATTAGACAAAATGCCACTTGAAAAATTGACTTAATAATGTGATATATCAATAAATAAAAAAAAACACTACTTGAGCAGAGCAACTTACACTTCTTTCATTTTCTTTCTCTCTGCCTTGAACAAAATGTCAGCCCACACGTACGATCTCAGAGTGCCAGGTAGCTGTCTCCCATGTAATCTACCTGCTACCAATTCTAGTTTGCGGGGATCTCTTTGTAAGACAGAGGCCACAGCGCTACCAATAATATCACTTTGGGCACCCCACAATGGTGGCGGGTCACCTTCAACTGTATGGACCATTGCTGGTAGGGATTAAAACATATCAGATACAATAAGGAACTATGTTATTTTCAGGGGAGTAACTCCTTCCAGATTAAATAGGTTATTTGTCATCAATAGCAAATCTGTACAACATAGGGCATTGCTAGGAGGATGATTCTTTGTAAAGGCTAAACCTCGTTTCCACATAGACATCAGTATTATATTCAACAAAAGTACAAAAAACTCACTCTTCAACTGTCTAGAACCAGGTTTGGCAGTGGAAACAGATGAGCCTGAACTGGCAGAGCCGACTGGTTTGATTCGACTTGGGGCCGGCACTTTATAAATGTCTAGCTTGTTTCCCATCTTTTTCCTCAGGTTCAACTCATCCGCTTTAGCTTTCTGTTGGGAAAAGATTTAGTTCATAGATTGATTGGTTACTTAATTGCTTGTGAAGTTCTAACCCTGACAAAAAGCCTTATACACATTGAAATAAAGCTAAAAAAAATAAAATAAATGACTCTTCATTTTCATTATATAACGTTTCCAATCATTAATGGGAGAATCAAAGCTAAGAAAGAAAAAAAAAAAAAGAAAGAAACCAAAACAAAATAAATCCAGAAAGCGAATCCAACTGACTGTGAGAACTTTTTCTTGTTTATACAACTCCCTCTCCAGGCCTGTGGTGAAAGTAGTGAATGTGTGTTGCAGGAATTCTGAATAAGCTCCAGTAGGTGGTGGATCTCTGAAAAGGTATTCAATTTAATTTAATTCACTTTGATGTACTTTATTTCTCACTTAGGGTAATTCTGGCAAAAAACATTTAACCTAATTCCGAGGACAATCATACAAAATATTATCAATGCCATAATTCATATCAATAAGAAATAAGATTAAACTAAAAAAAAGTTTTAAAGACATGGACCCTTTCAAGCCATCAACTTTCTTCTGATTTGACAATGCTTCTATCCTAAAAAAATTTTAGATGCTGCTAGCTATAGATGTGATTATGCAATAAACAGAAAAATAAATAAAAAAGCAACCCAGCCAGTCCCATAAACCAACAAAAAGAAAACCACAGAAATACTCACCCTGGCTCTATCCCCTTTAACAGGTAACCATGGCCTGTTTCCTTCACAGCCTTGTACATTTGACTGTTCAACCAATTTTGGGCATCAATTTTCAGACGGTTCTTTTCATCGGGCGTCATATGAATTGGACCCTGACACAGAAAATGAACTCAATTCAAAATTCATGAATAATGACATATTCTTATGGCCTTCTTCTTTACCATAAAAATAAAACCCTATATTATAAACCGCATCAGATTCAGTCAGTGAGGTACTTGTATAAAAAAATAAAAGTTGGTGCAGCTCCACACTGAGTCAGGGACTTCAGTCTCTAGTGTAAACTCAATGTTCCCTTTGATGAACACAAATCCCTGCTACTATTTAATCATGAATGTCTTCTGCATAACAAGATATATAAATAGAATCCTTTTTTCTCTAGAACATTGCAATACCATCATAGTTGTGATTCCATCCAACCTTTTACAGGAAAACAAGTGGCCTTGTTAGTAGCTTCTTCTGCCATAAAGAGAATGTGGGTCTCAAGTTGATTCCAAACGACTCTAGAGTTTTGATAAGGACTCTTGACACAATGTTCCTCACCCTACTATGAGTATAATAAATACCAACAAAAGACAGGATGTAAAACCTGCATCAAGCTGGGAGTCTTCTTGTCCAGGATATGATTTGGCATCACATGCATGCTAATTAGACAAGACTAAGACCTACCCTATGAACCAGTTAAGATCTCAAAGGAAATTGATGGGGAACAAACTACAGTCTGGTCTCTCCAGTCCACACTTCTGTAATATGAATGATTTTCTGGGAACGGATTTTGTTTTCATTATGTCTTAGTATTCATTAATCCGGAAACTTCTGTAATCCGAACAAATTGCAGGGAACGGAGGTGTTCGGATTAGTGAGACCCAAACTGTAAATTGCAACAAAATTTAATAATCTATTTCATATTCAATTTTATAAACATCCTATTAAATATAAACCTTTTCAATTTTGTGTATACTCACTAGAAGCTCTGGATTTGGTTGAATGTGAGGTAGATACTTTTCTACAAAGTGGGGCCCCAAAACTTCCAAAAGCATTTCCTTTCTCTGTGGATGGCTGAACTGACGCTCTGCCTTTTGAGCCAAATTATGAGCCACTTCGTCTTCCAGCTGAAGTGGACAGAACATCAAAATTTGTTGAAATGATGCAATTGAATCAGAGAGATTCCTGTCATTTTCTAACTTAAATGTTCACTAAATATTCATACTCACTCTCACTAACTCCCTATATATCCCATTCTTGTACTCTGATGACTGTATTAGTACTATTAGACCTTCCCTTCACCCACCCTAACCCCCTCCCTCTCACACACACTCAGCAATATTCAAAAATAGTTTCTACCCACCTTGTGCCAAGGTGCATTAGGGAGAAGTGTGTCTTGAAAACAGGAATTTATCCAAGCCTGGGTGAAAGGATGACGGTCAGTGGGTGCATTGGCCTGTCGTATCTTGGGGGCAGCTTTGGTTCCACCTAACACCTTTTGATTCTTTTTAGACATTTTTTTTCAGCACACTAATGTGGAATTTATCCGTAGAAAATGAACACAGATGTAAAAAAATTGACTTTTTTACCGTCCTGTTTTTTTTTAATATCTGCGTTTTAATCTTTATTTTTTGTGGCCCCTTTTGCTTTTGATTCTTTTCTATTTTTGATTGGGTCTTTTTTTATTTACAAAATGTATATGACTGTTTAAAGTATAGACAAATCTTATACTTTGCTTTATGAAAAATAAATACAATTTAATTCAGTTTTGAACTTATCAAAAACAAGACAAATGAACTAAAAAATAACACAAATAAGGCTTCAAGAGCTTCTTCAATGTATGTACACAATATGTGGAATTTAGAAATAAATCTTGGGATATCCACGAGCTGCATGCATTGATAAAAAATACAACAGTACAGTGCAACCATTAATCAATGAAAGTGGAAGTATGCAATATGAAACTTAAAATGAATGACTAAACAGGAAGCACTCCGGGTGGAGTGCAATGAATGAACTTTAATATCACAGATAAAGCTTTCAGAGAGTCGATGATCGTTCAACCCATGTATCCCTAGTTGGGGCTCAGTCAAAAGCAATAAGCGGAGGCTGTCCAATTACGTGCCAAGCACCTGAAGTTCAGGAGCTGTGTCACCATAACAGTGTTTGACTTTGGAATCTCTGTAGGAATTTTCATGCTGAACACTCTGTTGAGAGACAAAAAAAGAAAAGAAAAAGACAAATATAGAAAAAACAGAAATACCTCATAAAATTTGATTCAGGAGAGGTTTGACTATACTACCCATGTAACCACGTAAATGCGAAAATATAAATCAAACCAAACCGGCATGCAAAATAAGATTGTTTGCTTTAGAAACCCAAATTCCCCTTGCCCACCATCTTCTATTACATCGTGGCACAGGAGAACCTTTTACTTCTTCAGTACATCTCGATTTCTTGTACAAATCTTCTAGTTAAAAATTGACCTTGTATGCCTAAAACTTGATAGTAAAAAGGGGGTCTATTTAAAGGGGTATTTCAATGTCAACATTTTCAAGATTTAACCGCCTTCCTTAGGTTCCAAGAGAGCAATGGATAACAAAAGAATCAAATAGTTATGAAAACCTACCTGTGACGAGGTTCTGCATTTTGCAAGACAGAGATCAAAGACGTTTTCCACTTCACTCAAAAATATGTTGTATGGGGCTTCAATGTTGAACTTACGAACTTTATTTAATAAATGTTGCTGTAAATCAAATAAGAAAAGGTTTCTTTGTAATTATACGGTAAAAACCATTCATCTTCTGAACAAATATATTAAATATTTAAATATTCAAACATCCAGTTCTTTAGGGAAAAAAAAACTCCTTTGATATTGATATAGAATGAAGAATTCATGACAATGATAAGTACCTCACTGACAAAATAAGGAATATGTCCTTGTACTACTACTACTTCAACCACTACTACTGCTATCACTACTACTATCACCACCACCACCATCACAACCACTACTACTACTACCACCACCACCACCATCACTACTACTACTCCAACTTCTACCTCTACTACTAGACTTCTACGACTACTAATACTACAGTAGTTTTCGCGAGAGTGCCCTCCGGCTGAATGGCCGTTTCGCCTAAGTGCCCGTTTTTCCGCCGATACAGAATTTTTTCTATAAATTTCACCACTCTAAGTGCCCACTCGCTAAAATGCTCTTTCGCCTAAGTGCCCGCTATTTCTGGATCATGTCACTTCAAAACGATAGCAAATGTCAACCAATGCTTCATACTTTATCAGTGATCCCTTTCTAAGGCTAACATTTTTAAGGATGCACGTCCTGTACTCACTAATTGATTGCCTACATGACCAGTCAAACATACGGAAAATCGAATGAACCGGCAAACCAGGCGACTGAACGATGGTCGACCACAGGGCCATGGATCGATGTCCGACCGCCGGGCCACGGATGATAGACATTTTGTGGCCGATCCACAGGCAGAATCCCTAAAATTTCCAAATCCATGTGTTTTCCGGGATCCACAGACATGTGGCAGCCCTGGTATGTGTGTAGGTATCTGTGTGTATGAATGTATGCATGCATGGGATAGCCTTAAATAAATGTTGAGCATGGGTATTTCCCGTGGTTGAGCACTATAGAAGTATTTATTATTATTATCATTGGTCATTGAAAGAAATCTGTTTTGATAAAAGTTTCATCGTGGACAAATAGTAGGATAGGTACTAATGAAAAAGCTTTGTGACAAAAGTTTCAATGAATAAAATTCTAAGTTACAGATTAATGATAAGTATAAATCAACATCATATTTATAGCAATTAAAAAATAAATGAAACTTACATTTTTGGGCAATAGACAGCAAGAGACACAATATTCATACACTCCACAACAACCGTTTGATAAGCATGTGTCACAGGAATGGCGTTTTGTAGAAGGATGTTTGCTGTCACAGCAACTGTTTGGAGATAAATGCTCTCTACGACAAACAAAGCCTGTATTAGAATAATTAGATTAAAAGAATTTTAAACAAAGGTTGAATAATAGAAAGAAATTAATTGAATTACAGTACTTTCAAAAATTATCTGATAAAAAAATAATCAATCCTATTGAAAAAAAATCCTTTCAACCATAGTTCCAAGCTTATTATTCCTGAGGTTTTTTTTTTGTTTAGCTAGGAAATGAATGAATTGATAGTTAAACCGCATTGATCAGATAAGATGCTGTAATCATACAAATGGCCATCACCCAATGGAATGATAAGGGCGTTTCCACTACATGTGCTCAATGTGCTTTACAGGGTTTCCCAGGCAGGCCATTGCAATCCAAAATCCTTCTCAACCCCTTGTGGGGCATACAGAGGTGTGGCCTGATGAAAGGTGCTTCACTCTAGCATACTGACATCTTCCTATATCAATGGCCAGGCAGGCTATCCATTTTACACCTGGGTACAGTGAGGAAATGCATGTAAAGTTTCTTTACCAACAACTCAACATCAACCAGGATTTGAACCTGGGACCTTTCAATCACCAGCCCAAATGTCTACAACTAGACCATGATGTCGAGCAAATGATACTGAGTTGATAGAGAAAAACTGTGTTATGAGCCTTCCTGGAGATTCGATTGTAGAGACTGTCTCAAAAATTTTAATGAGATAACAAAATATAAAAGAAAACTAATCCTTGTTGACTGAGAAATTCATATACAGGGGTCTCAGCAACAAATTAAAAAAACCACTGAAATTTCGCGGAGAACATTGCACGGACAAAATCGTATCAGTTCTAATCAGTTTTAGTAATTAAAGGCAAGCATCCAATGAATCTACAAGTGCAAGGAGAAAACATCATAGAAAAACAAGTAGATCTAGATCTAGAGAACAGTTACAAAAAGAGTTTATAATTTCAAAAAAAATTTTTTCAGTGGATAAGTTCCGAGGATCATCCGCGGATCCTCGTAAATGTCTGAAACCACGGAGTTCCGTGGATCCGCGGAAAACTGAGACCCCTGCTTATCTTCATCATAGCTGATTCAAGCCTAGTTAATGAAGAGAAAATGAATGAAGCGGAATTTTCCACCCAAGGTGAAACTAACGAGATTTTCAATTGTGTCTTTTTGATTGGTCAAGTCATACTTTTTCTTCTTCTTCCGTTTAAGGCGGCCAACGCCATCTTATTCATACTGGCGACAATTGCCATGCTGTGTAAAATGTCTGCAATCTTGCTTCAAACGATTGTAGATTTGGGGCTTGGATTGGTGTCATCGGGCAACGAATTCCATTCTTCTGTGGTCTTGGGGAAGAACGTTGCTTTTCTATACTCTGTTCTCGAGTGTGGTAAGGTGTAGTATATCTATGTATGATTTATACGTGCACTTTGCCTTTTGGTGGATATTTGCGGTTTGTAGGTTGATAAAACGTTTGTTACTTAGTATGATTTTATCCTACTGGTTGGCAGCTATAGATTCGTCTAGAAATCAATAAATAAAAAGAAAAAGAAAGGGTGATTTCAATTGGTACGATTCAAGTGCAAGGGAGACAATTCAAAGAATACATAAAGTGCAAACCATGAAGTTGCGGATTGATCTGTGAAAAATGGTATTCTTGTAGTAGCCATTCAAACAATGTTTAAGAAAGTTCTCACACGTCTTGGGAACCTGTGGAACATAATAAAAATCACGTTAACATGACATAAAAAAAAACAATGTTCGTACACAATGTTAACTTAATCACAGTTCAGGCCACTGATAACGACATTGGACGTACCAACATCCTGCTTGTAACGACATCACATCAAAGGCACAATTTTTTTTTCGTATATATCATTAGAACCGTAATGAAACATTCGATATAGTGACATGAAATCTGATGATCCCGCAGAGTCTGCAGCATTTAAATCCAAAATAGGAGCACAATGAAAACCCTTGCTTGCCGACCAATGAAATTCAACGCAAGTCAGCAAGCTAGAATCACCAACTAACCCCCAACCTCATAAACACAACCATTTTTAGAGGCAATCATCATTTCACGATTGACCATGTTGCATGGCTTTGCCTTCTAGTCTTTCAAGTGATCTCCCTTTATTTTTTCTTCGTTTTATCTGTTGATCGGATTCACCGACTTTCGGTTAATGGCCACGTAATATCGATGATCCTGGCCATGCCATTATAAAAGCGTGTGACCCAATCATTTATTGGACGGAATCTCCTTTCCTTAACATTCATTCTTATGCATAAAATGAAAGTAGTTCTGATAAAACACAATATTTGAAATAGATTTTAGGTGGGTATAATATCTGATACAACACAATATTTGAAATAGATTATAGGTGGATATAATATCTGAGCTCTAGAAGAATTCCCATAAAATAATTTTTAGAAAGTTGGGGTTAGATTTGGACCAAGTATTTAAGCGTTGTTGTCAAGATGTGATATCACTGCTTTACTTCTTCAAATAAACTGACAGAACTCAACAAGGATTACTGCAAATACACCGGGAATTTAATTTTTTTTTTTTTTTAATACAAAATTGAAGTATTTGAGTTTTTAAACGTAAGCATTATGTTATTTAACGAACTGTATGTAGATCAAAATATTTCATATTGTAGCCTATGTTTAAGAGTATCAACACTTTCGCTACTTCTAAAATCTGGATTCAATTAGACTGCGGAAGAAGCACAGATTGTAACATGATAGATTCCACTGAGTTAATGGTTAGGATTAAAACTTGGCAGCTTTTTGATTGGTTAATTAATGAATACAGTCGAACCCGCTTATTCTTAAAACTACAAAAAATTTCTAAAAATTTCAGTATAACCGATAACCATGCAACATCGCTGTGCAGAGGTATTTTAGTACGCTATAATGGATGTTTCGGGTGTTATTCAAGTCAATGGAAAGGAAACACTGCATCAGCCATTTTGTATGAGGACTTGAGACAGCCATTCACTGCGTTGCTATGATTTTTTTTATTTCCTTTTCTTTCGGTCTTTCTCTTTGTATTATTTTCTTTGTGGCTGGTGTCAGTTTTGACTTTTGACCAAGAATTTCTGCTTTCAACCAGCCGAAAAACATTTCAGTATAAGCAGGCTTTCGTTCAGATTAGTCGGTCTATTTATATATATAGAAAAAATCCTTTTTTTTTAAAAATAGTTTCAGTTTAACCAGGATTTCAGTATATCCGATTTCAGTATAATCGGGTTCAACTGTACGACAGTATTTCAAATAAAAATTCCACCAATGTTTAGGCCTATTGCTATGTTAAAATTCAATCAAAATAAGAAAATTCTTTAGAGAAGTGACTTACCATATCACAGTGAAGCTCTAAGCTGAGTGTTCCCATATTTGTAATGATTCTCACGTACCCTTTCTGATGTATCCTTTCATATCGTAACTTGTCTTCATCAACTATACCTGAGACAGACATGGACCGAATAAATCAATTTTATTTCAAGTCTTTATCGATCTCTATAGGGCAGTTTTTAAAACATCGTACATCATAGCAAGGAAAATATAGATAAATAGAAAGTATTATACCGGACATAACACTACACAAAAACAAGTTGAATGAGATCCCATATTACGTATTCCTAGATATTGAACTTCCCATGCAGGAACATGTCTCAAAAATTATCAAAATATGTAATTACCATACTCGTAACATTGGAAAAATTAGATCTTACTTGGACGAAGACGTAACAAAGCAATTAGTGATATCTTTTGTCTTCAGTAGGTCAGACTTTTGCAATTCTGTTTTGAAAGGAGTTCCTAACGATTTACTAAACAGACTCCAAAAAAAGTGTAAAATAAGGCTGCCAGACTAGTTACATTGCAAAACTGAAAAGTTCACATGACTCCTGCATTAAAAGAGCTCCATTGGCTGCCAGTACGTTATGGGATAGATTTTGAAATTCTTTGCTTTGTATATAAGTGCCTAAATGAAATGTCCCCTACCTATTGAAAGGAATTGATTACCACCTATACTCCAAGTAGAACCCTGAGATCAGTAAACTCTCTGCTTACTTGATGTTGATCCTTCAAAAAAGTCATGTTTTTTAGCGAAAAATCTTTGTACATTTCTGCCCCTGTCTTATGGAATCAATAATCTTTTAAGACCAAAACCAGTACTTCATTTGACATTTTTAAGAAAAATCTTTAAATGGAATTTTTCTGTAAAGCATTTTACTGATGCAATTTTTAGATTATTGATGATGTAACTTTCATCGCTCACAGGTCAATTAATGTTTAATTCTAATTCTATGTCTTTTATTATTATTTCTAATTCTATGTCTTTTATTATTATTTCTATTCATATGTCTTTTATTATTATTTCTATTCATATGTCTTTTATTATTATTTCTATTCATATGTCTTTGTTCCCTCTTCTTTGAACATGATATCTATAAATAAACCCTTTTATGTCATTGTAAATAAAGTGCCACTGAGCACCGTATGGTGGATAGTACCCGGCACTATATAAACTCATTTATTATTATTATTATTATTATTATTATTGTCATTATTATTAATATTATTATTATTATCATTATTATTATTATTATTATTATTATTATTATTATTATTATTATTATTAT
>JASKDV010201666.1:0-10850 GCA_032466395.1 Aegires albopunctatus
CTCTCTCTCTCTCTCTCTCTCTCTCTCTCTCTCTCTCTCTCTCTCTCTCTCTCTCTCTCTCTCTCTCTCGCTTATTATCTTAACATTTATTATCGTTGACATTATGGGTTAACCGTGGGTGGATTTTTTATATTCTTTTTCTGTTTTAAAAACAAAAACCACTGATTGTAGCTCGAGGCACTGGTATATAGTAACACTTCTTTAATAAATGTCAGTTTCAGTGCTTATTCTGTTACTCCTGGGGATTGAGCTTGTGTAGGACAATAAATAGAAATTTTAGTCTTTTGTCTGATCACCTGAGTTAAGGCAAGGTGATCATCGCAGAAATGTCGATTTTATTGAAATTAGTGGTCACAATTATTGCCACGACAACTTTATCAACGGCTCTCTTCACAAACCCTTTCGAAAGAAGTGTTAGGCTTGCATCAACGGGTAAGTAAACTTGAGGATTAGCATAGTTTGGCCTTCTTTATTTATTTAATTTTTCTTATTATCTTCTCTTTACTCTTTTATCAATTATTATTAATCAATTATTTCTTCAATTAATGTATTATTAAATTCGTTAAATTAATTATTCGTCCTTTTATTTCTCAATATATTGCTTTACAAAGGAGGTATAATAATGCTGATCAGTATCTATCATTTTACGATACCAGGATAGAGATATTATCCTGTTTAAAGGTATCTTCTACCCTTTGTAGCCTGCTGCTAGAGACCCTCCGGCAGAATCAAGTACCCGCCGCCGCTTAGACTCGCCTATCAGGGTCACGTGAATTCCTAGCAACCGGGGATTGATGGACAAAGGAGGCAGCAAGAGGAACTTTCGAACTGGTTCCTATGAACTAGACGTAGGCAGAGGATTTCTTTATAGAACAATTACCAGGATAATGTCTAGTAAAAGGCACTGGGTGCTCAGAATGCAACGACAGATTATTGAGCCAAGAAATCCTTTACTTTATGACAAGCCGAGACAAAGTCACATAGATCTAATGGTCCTCGCCTACCAAGCCAAAGGTCCCTGCTTCAAACCCGTGGAGGCTTGAATTTGAAATCTATATCATTTTTAGTTTTTTTTTTGTGGGTTGCCTTCTGCCCCCTATCCTTAAAATGCTAGGATAAAGAGTGCAAAGTTCTATCGGAGACGGATTAAAATATAGGAGGTCCAATGTGTATAATAATATACGCATGAAATAAACAAACCCTTGGCTGTTTACAATTACAAGGCAGTCTAGGAAAAACCTGATCTCACAAAATACTGGACATGGGTAAAATTCAATACAACAACAAATCCAACGATGTTTCATCCCCCACCTACACAATGCCTGATGGGTCTACAACATGCGATGGGGAAGGGCAGGTCTCCCTACCCGTTACTACTTTCGTTGATGACGGCAACAAACCCGATTGTACAAAGAGGGGGGAACAGTAGCAAGGAGGAAGCTGGGATAAAGAAGTAGAATGACAATTATAGCTGCGTGCAATGTGCGCACAATGTCTGAAGAGAAAAAAGAGAGACATGAGTTTAATAGAGTTGCTAGAAACTTAAATAAATCAACTGAAAAAACACTTCTAAAATATAATCTTACGATGACCATATATTAACAATAACAATTCCTACGTGTATAACACAAGTCTATGCCACTTCAGCAACAGCTTCGGAAGATGACAAGAATAATAACAATACCAAATAAAAGTTAAAATATCCACTTATAAAGCGTTTAATGCAAAGGAACGTTAGCCTCTAAGCGCTTTACAATGAATTTTCACTTTCCCTTGCCGATAGCAAAACAGAACACATAGAACAAGACTAGCTGCCTGTTTACCCGCAAATACAATTTTTGGACACGGACAATGATGTCTTAACGCCCTGGTACTTATTCACATCTGAGTCAAACGAGATAGATGGGACAGAATGTCTTACCTACAGAGACACCGTCAATGACCAGTGGTTATCGAGAACATTTGTGACTAGCGGGATACGATCCCACGAATTCGCCGAGGCGACCGGTGTCGGTGATTGGAGCCGCTTGAGTTTCTTGTTTCGAACTGCGCTAGCCACGAGGCCACTGACGCCCCCAATGTAATATTCCTTCTGCAATGTATTTCCAATGGAATATACTCCCATTGTGCTATTGACGCCTGTGAAAAAGCAGATGTGAAGATCAATTATTTGTGACTTCAACTCAAAGCCCGACAAGAAACATGAGGATGATATAGAACATAGATCGATTAGAAATCGAAATGAATTAGGAGAAAGAGTAGTAGAATTTGCTCATATTCAGCGTTTTCAACATTCATGAGGACGTATATACACATGTACCACCCCAGGTTGTCACACGAGAAACTTGATAGATTCCATCATCATAAACCGAAGATGTTGTTGAACAGTTACTGTACGCTCGCTCCATGGGGCAGATTGAGAGAGTGGTCACAAACTTCTTATGGCGGGGAGCCTCCGCTCTGCTCATGGACAACATTACATTGTAGTAATTATCCGCAGCCTCCGGTCCGTTTCTCTCATCACAAAAGAATCAAACACTATGAGTCATTGCTTAAGATGCTCACAGCCTCCGCTTCTTTCAGTGGACATCATTAGTAATAAGTTTGAATGTTCTCCTCTTTCGTGATGAGTGAATGGAGCAGGGCGAAGGCTGTGGATTTCAAATTTCAGCGCAAAAGCATTGACGGGGAACAAGTGGAAAATTTGGACAATTTTGTATACCTGTGAGCTAGAATTAATGCGAACGGGAAAAGCACTTAAGACACCAAACGGAGACTAGCCCTCGCGAATTCCAAAGTTACAAAGATGCTGAGCACTTGGAAGAAGGAAAAAGTTAAACTTAAAATTAGGGTCCTCCGAACATATATTTTCCCACCAGTGTTGAATGGGTGCGAATCTTGGATGTGAACAAAGAATGGTATAATGCATTTTTGAGATGAGGTGCTGCAGAAAGATATTAAAGACTACCATAGACAGCAAGAGAAATCAATGAAAATATTATCAAGAAAAGGCTAAACATTGGAAACCCATATTTGATTACAACGGTGAAGAAACTAAAATTGTATTACATATTATTGTATTCGTATTTTAAGAAAAAGAAAAGGTAAAATGAAGGAATTGATCACGAAAATAATAAATGAAAATGAAAAATCAAAAGTAAACGTTTATAGTTCATTACTAATACACATGTATAAGTTTATTACTTTAAAACGAAACATGAAAAAGGGAAATGATTGTAAAAATAATCGTTTTAATAAATAACGTTTATGCACGGTCCACCGAAGAGGAAAACAGACTAGTTTATGTAGAATGCAAACATTTTTGTTCTTTCCTCCCTGTGTCATCATTATGTATTGATCGATGATAATATAACAACCTCCCTGTCCCTACCCCAACCGTCTCCAATGCTGCCGGCATGCCCCACTCCAAATCACCTAGTTCCATCCACAGACTACGATGCTTACTATGATTTTTCATATGAAAATCAGACCCATGAGTTCGAGGGTGTTTCTGTCGTTCACCCTTTGACATACACCGGATGCAGCACAAGAGGTGAGTTTGCTTCATTATGCATTAGCCTATAAAATAATATCCTCTATCACAAATGTAAGAAGTTGGACTTCTGTACAGGAAAACAAAAGGATTACGAAACGAATTTTCATGATCATGGTCTCAAAAGGAACAAAACATTCTGAAAGTTTGCGTCGACGCCAGTTTTACATAAATCGTTAAAAAATTATGATTTTTAAAATCCGGGGATAAGGAATGGTCCACAATTGAAGAAAGTGCTCTTCCATTTTCCATTCATAAGGCGAGAGGCATAGAAATACTACCTAGATCTATATTGAGAAAAACAAGGAAGATTATGCAATTACAAAACGTATTACCATTATCACCCAAGGTAAACAAAAGATTCCATTGAAAATTTAGATTCCAAGCAAATTATTCAGGATAACCTATCTTCCTTTCGCGATGGCCAAATTATGCTATCTCAGACCTTTCTTAAATAGCAGTGCCTTTTGGTTGGAAAACTTAGGGAGGGTCATCATGCTGAAAGATAATACAATGTAATCAAATTTAGAAATCATAAAGACTATGCATGGCTTACCAACAAAATAGATGTTTGGCATCGTGATCTAGTGCTGACATTTGGGCTGGTGATCAAAAGGTCCCAGGATGGAATCCCGGTTGGGTGCAATGTTTAATTCTTGGGAAAGACTCTTTACGTTCATCTCCTCACCATGACACGGTTTAAAATTGTTACCTGGCCATAGGTAGAGGAAGATCTTGTCAGTATGCTAGAGTGAAGTGCCATTCATCGGTTCTCACTTCTGTATTATGCCCCCTTCCCAGGGGGTAGAGAAGGATTCTGGATTGCGATGGCCTGCCAGGGAAACTCTGTAAAGCGCGTTGAACACACTTAATGGGAACGCTATATAAGAATGCTCTTTATTTTTCTTTTCTTTTCTTTTTTTTTAAACTTCCCAGGTGCATAAGGTATCAAAAAGGCAACCCGTTTCCCCCCCTTTGGTTTCCACTAAAAGGCTTCTTTGGCTATCCAGTAGTATCCATCATCTTTCCTCAGCGTGTGGCCAATCCGTCCTTGTTTTCTTCATATTGGTATTTCTGTGATTTATTGTCAAGTTGGGTAGACTCTAATCCATGTTTAAGTGATTCAACCATTCCGTAATCAAATGTCTGGTTACATTGCAGATGCCCATCAATGGCTAATCTTAAAATCATGATTATGTCAAGCTGTGTGAGCAAATGGTGTGATTTGTTAGCATTGGGTGGGTTGAAGATAATAATGTCACAGTAAGCACATCATTCTAAAACTACGTTGTAACATCGCCCAGGAAAATTCTGTTGAAAGCTCTGCCATTCCTCGTTGACCCCCCCCCCCCCCCCTTTTTCCAAATTATTATCAGGTCATTATTATCTGGTGAAGATTCACAGCAATAAGTCTAAAGGTTACAGTCAGATAATATTACCTTAATAGGTCATTCCTCCACTCCACAATGTGATTGACACGAAATGTTAAAGACCTTTGCCCTTGCCCTCTTCATTATGACACCCAGCTTTTGTCCAAAAGATCAGAATCTTGGAAACTATAAAATGTATTCATACGCATTTCTGTTCTGTGTTTATATACTTTCAGTAAGTTGGCAAACCCTTACACTTACAACGATCATTAGATGAATTCAGTCTCTCACTCACTTTCAACTCCATTCCATTACAATTTTATGTCACTTGTTACTTAATCTAACCCTTTCCTTGTCTAGGTGTCCTAAAGATAAGCATAGACCCCGATGACGTTAACAAACGGAGGGTCAAGATCGATTTGATTTTCACTTACCCAAGTGGATGGGCTTTCAATCTTGGGGATTCCACTACAAACAAGGGAAGTGGTAAGAGTGCATTCGTAGCCTACGCAGTTTATATATTATATATTATGTCTTTCCAGCTTTCTATCTTTCTTTCTTTCTCATTTCATTTCTATCTCGTTTCTTTGGTCTTCCTTTTCTTCACGTTTCTGATAACAGACATTTTCATGGAACTGATTATAGGTGATTCTGAAGCCCCTATCAATGTTTAATGGAAAGCCAAAAATGGTAGTGTAAATTCTAAGAAAATTGACCCCCACCCCCTCTTCCCCTCTTCGCCATTCGGGGATAATAGGGATCGATACTCGGCGCTGGACGTAGAATCCCTCAGATGAATGATGTAGACCTACAACTCTCTATGAAAGTCCACTTTGCAGGGTTTTTTTTAAAATTCTTCTTAATCTTTTAATAAACTGACAAAACTCAACAAGGTTATAGGTCAGAAAAGCAATTGAAGAATTTGATCTTAAGTATTAGATCTATGTTAGTTAACTAACTGGTATGTAGGTAGATCTAAGTATTTCATATTGAAGCCTATGTTTAAGAGTATCAACACTTTCGTTACTTCTAAAATCTGCATTCAATTTATTCCACAATCTTGCAGTGCTTTGGAAGAGACAATCATTTTTAGAATCATGGATGTTAAAAATCTGACCATCTGAGTTCTTATTCCTCATTGCTTTTGTTGAGTTCATTTATGGGGATATGTATTTGACCATTAAAATTGCTTTAAAGAATATGACTACCGGGTACTTATTTCTAGCTCTTTGCTCCTCAAAGGGCATCCAGTCTAACTGTTTCATATTATGTATTGTGCTATCATGTTCATATAAATAATTATTAGTTACAAATTGTGCTGCATTTCTCTAAGTTATTCATTTGGATTTAAGGTGTGGGTCCCAAATAGCACCCATATTCTAAAATTCCCATATTCTTTGTAAAGATATCCACAATGCATGTTTATGGCTGCAGTTTGTGCCCTATTATTGTTTTTAACGCTGTTACTGATTTTTAACCATCGGTTCATTGTAATTTTAGGTGGTGACCAGGGTTCATTTAGCAACGATGCTGAAATTGTCTACAATCATGGATTTGTTACTGGTTACCTAAATCAAAAGACTGGCAATAGAAGAGCCTTTAGAGTGGTAGATGTATTCAGGTCAGTATGGCGTCATCAATACCTTAAATCAAATAGATTCACAATAAGGGTTTATTAGAATAGTCAAAATTTAATCCGATCACCTGAGTTGAGGGATTGCCTAGCCAGTGATATAATAATATTACGTTTGAAACCCGTACTTCTACACAACCATTATAAGGCTCCCAGTCCCAGGTTTGTCATCGAGTGTCATTATGATTGCCTACCTCGCAGTACATGACGTCACTGAAATTCTTACCCAAGCACTCTATAAAACTATTCTGCCGTTTGAATCCAAAACGCAGATTATTATTATTGAGTATAAATATAAATATTCTGCGTTTTGAATTCAAAGACAGTATTGTTGTTTATAATTATAACAATATTATGAGCCTTGCAGTTTGATGATTTACCTCATTTTCTCATCACATTGCTTTATTTACCCTTGGGTGACAACATGGATATGGAAATAAGTTGCACTTTTTTTTTATTGTCGTAGACACACATCTAGATTTATAGTATGCAAATAACCCTTCCGATGAAATTACCATTAACAGAAAGTAAACCGAAACAAAATTTACATTCCATTATGATTTTATAGTTGGAAGCTGAATCTTTTCAACTCAACTGGATATCTAGACGAATTCGAAAGTCGTCATCAATGTCGAATAGTTTGAATATAAGCCTGCTAGTCTTTACAGAGTTGCAACTAAAAGAGATAACAACGTTTATAACATGCTCAGTCACTCAAATATGAGGAGCTCCGGTGGGTTTATGGAGCCTGAAAATTGAATCTGGTTTATAGAATAAAAATCCTGGATGGGAGCGGATAGCTCAGTAGATTACGGCACTGACCTACGAAGCCAAAAATGATCGCAAGTTTACGCTTGACTCGATTTCGAATCCTGGTCGGTGCAGACTTTTATATTGAAATCCGATTTTTGGAATTTCTCCTGTTCCCTTATCCTCTGGTATCCTGGGAGCCGGACGATAAATTCGGAGGTCCCATGTGCCTTTGCGCATGTAAAAGAACCCTCGGTGGTTGAAAATCGATAAGAGCAGGCCGTTCCGGCTGCCACCTTGGCAAAATTAAATTCCTAACATGTTATAATGTAGAGAAACAACCCTACAAGCTTCTCCTATTCAGACGTATTGACGCTGTCTCTCCTCTGAGTAATCAGGAAAAGTCAAGATCTAAGGGAAAGGAAGTTTGCCTGGGCAACCACACTTCCTGAAAATGTACTGCCCAGGCGCAGCACAGCGTGCTGCATCCATGGTTAGATCTAACCGACGGAGGCCTAAATAGTCCTTGTAGTATGTCTTACTTTTGCTGATTTTGAGAAGCATCTTTCAAAATATTTGAATTCCCTGGGATTCAAATAATGTAATAACGGATTCTCTCACCAGCAGTATGCCATATTGACCCGATATATACTGATTATATTATACGATTGATTAATATACCGGTTCGCCGAGGTCATTAAAATTTCAAAAATAGGATCGTTCGAACCGTTGCGAACCGGCTGAATTCCTCCACTGCTTGTAGGCCTTTGCAACATTTCCTTTATTCATCCCTCGGGGAAATTATTCTTTAGGATCTATGCCGCGGAAAGACTGCCATAATCCAGACGTTAGCCGCAGTGGAGCGCCGCGGCGGGCAATCATGGTGAATTATTTCGCCCAAGATGCCGAAGTGGGGTCCGAACCCGATATCCCCGGGTTATTGTGCAATGCCACTATCCACTCGTCCATCTAGCCCCGTGTACTCTTTCTTACACTTGAGTGTGGGGAGGAAAATGCTTGTGAAGAGACTTAACCAAGGTCTCAACGCCTGCGGGAATCGAACTCATACAATTTCGACTTAAAGCCGACCTCGCCCACCACTCGACCACGACGCCCCATTGATGAACAGAAACATGGTACCAGTGATCACCCTCGAATGGGAAAAGCGAAAAACCAATCATACCATTCTTTCTGCCCAATTGATGCAATTCAATTTATACAAATGGGATCTGTAATTTTTAACTTTATTTGATTCTTATTTTCATCAGTACATTCGATAATATTAATATGAAATTCTCCCCCTCCCCCCTTATTTTTCAGTACAAAGTTGAGCCTTATTGTTGGAGATGAGCATGTCGTCTGGCTGCCAGATAACGCCTCCAAAGCCAATTATTATTACAACCCGGACTTTTTTGCCTTAAACAGCCAATCCGACACTCAGGGCCCTGTTAACAATGACCTTTATCTTGGTGTAAATAGAGTTATTCGATCTGATAGTAATAGATTTGGTGCTGGCTTATGTGCTGTTGGAATCAAATACCTGCCTTTATATTGAATCTTATCTAGATTCAGATCTGGGGCAACACCATTGGAAATGTTATAAATTTGCTAAATCGGGAAATTATGATATTTAGAAAATGTTGATGAAAACATATTATATTATGTTCATTGAAATTTAGGAGAGAAAAAATCCTCATAAATCATCTTAATATTGAGTACTGGTTTATTTATTTATATATTTTCACTGCGTTTGGACTAATCGATTTTAACCAATTTTTAGATTTTAAGTGCTTGTAAGTCAATTTGGGCATAAATTATAAGAATTTTTCAGCAAAGGGGTCATAAACCCTAAAAATGGGCTTAAATCAATTCAGTCTGAAAGCAGTAAAAAAAATTTAAAAAATAAGTAAAAAATTCGAGTACATAAAATTAGATATATAGAAACTTCTATTACACGGAATATGAGAGAGAATCTGCAGCTTTGTCACCAGAACCGATCTAGTGGTTCACAGTAAGCATTAAAATTAAACATACATGTACATTTATAAGAAACTTGGTTAGAAGTTCGCTCATTGCTGGGTGTTTTTTGTTTTTGCTTTTATTCGTTTGTAGTTTTATGAGTTTTTTTGTTTTTTTTTTATTTAGTTTTGTTAATATTATTTTATTTTATTTCTTTTTGTCTTTTTTCCTTTGGGTTTTTGTGAGTGTTTAGTTTGTAAGTGTGTTGTGTGTGTCTGCGTCTGGGCCCCCCCCCCCCCCTCCCCATCCCACCCTCCCCTCCTATCTTTCGTGAACCTGAACGTGACAAAGACGACAAGAATGACAATCAAGGAAAACAGGAATATTGGGAGGCTTTTTTTTTTCAACACTTCCTTCAGAAATGAATGTTGCTCTAAGTCTTTGGCAGCTCAATATTCCATGTAGAACGTGAAGATAGAAACAATGACGTGAATTGATGAAAGGCCACCCGGTCCTGATCAGCAGCAGATAATGTAGATATAAAGTTTCCAAATGATAAGCAAACGTACCTTATAATGGGTCGTATCATCAATTCAGGTGGTAGCCTACACTGATAGCCTATATTATGAAGAAAAATGGCTAGATGACAACCATGAACGACTGGACCGTCAGATCACTGGAAAAAAAGTAACGAAAAGAAGGTATCCATACCCTATACAAAAACCAATCATAAAAGCTGGTCTGTGGTACATGTATTCACAAACATTATAATATTATTAGTCCTTCTCTCTTCTTACCAGTGTGGAAATGGTAATAAAAATGTGGAAAACCAAATATTATTGTTCTAAATTTATTGATCGATGATATGAGATTTTGAGAATGTTTTTTTTTTTTTTTTAAAGTTTCTATGAAAGTGAAGAATAAGATTGATATCACTAATTTCCTGCGTTTACTAGGCATAGCCAAAACACACTGAACAAAGTAAAGGCCACCATACACAACGCCGATAAAGTGGCAATTTTGGACTGTCAAATCATAAGGCCTCGATCATGTGGCACGGTTAAGCCGTTGGACTCGCATACGAAAGGTCGCGAGTTCGAATCTCATTGGAGACATCGTGTTTAACTCTTGGGCAAGGTTATTAACACGAATTGCCTACGTTTTCGGTGCTGTTTTTACAGCTGACGCTCGGTGGCATTAAATACATAAGACAAATTTTCCTTCTGGGATGAAAAAGTGGAATTTTATTTAATTTATTTTCTTATTTTTATAGTTACAAAATAAAGGCCGATATTGCTGGGAAAAAATGAATCCAATTTGCTTTATTGTTCTGCCGGAATTTCATTTACACTAGCTGCTCGTGTTGCTGTTATCGAATCTACTAAATTAAGTCAAGAAGACATGTTAAGCCATGATGGAGTAACCGGTAGCGTGTTGTGTGAATCATTAAAAAAACAAAACAAAGCAAAAAGTACATAGACATAGGCTTATTATACATACATTTACAATGTTGCAGTAGTAGTAGTAGTAGTAGTAGTAGTAGTAGTAGTAGTAGTAGTAGTAGTAGTAGTAGTAGTAGTAGTAG
>JASKDV010201677.1:0-10849 GCA_032466395.1 Aegires albopunctatus
GAGAGAGAGATATAGAGAGAGAGAGATAGAGAGAGAGAGAGAGAGAGAGAGAGAGAGAGAGAGAGAGAGAGAGAGAGTGATTGTGGGTACACTTTTCCCCATGAATTAACATGAGAAAGCAGCTCTAGGATTTAAATTCACACACTTCCAATTGCAAGAAGAGATAACTAATCACATAACCACCGTGCCACAAAAAAATGGGACTTCTTTTTTTTCTTCAAATAAACTGACTAACTAAATCAGATGGAGTTTCACCGTCTGACCTTCTACCCCTACGACAACATTGGAACCATGAGTCCTTCAACATTGTCACAGCCAGTGGGCCCTAAGAGAATCGGATGCTCTCACGACTTGTCTCCTACAAAAAGGGAAGCGTTCATAAAGATGCAGTGAGGGACCTCACCGAACCATTGGTAAAGGCCAACGGTGCTGGCAAAATATGCCACATCCCCGGTCCAATACCGTAATAGCAAATAGTTGAAAAGTCTGTGTTGGAGGATCTTGTCATGATAAGATGGCTTTATTCTCGTGCACATTGGTGAAACTATAAGAGGCGCTCGCTAATAGCCGGTTCATCCTGAAACCATCATATCCCCATAGGCAGCTGGGGGAAGTATCCAGCTCTGAATTGGTAGCAACAGCAAATTAGGCCACAAGGTACATCAAATGTGCGCCAAATACATTAAGTTGTATTAATTATCAACCACTTTCGTATATATTTGCCATAAAAATTAGTCATGTTATGATAATCTAATAATGACACTCTGTAGTTTACATTTGAAAATATGGAAAGATAACCTATTACATTATATATCTTACAGTGTTGGAAAAAAAGGAATGCATATGGCTATCATAATTAATTAGAAAAGGGAGATTAATGTATTATTGTCTGTTTATCTGTTATAGAAAGGACAGAGATGGAGACTGTTACATCATTGTCTAGATGTTGGCAATTAGGGGTTTTTCCACAGAAACAATGTTGAGTCCTTGAACAAGGCTCTTAACACACCCTTTCTTCAAATTACTCAAATTTCAAATGAGTACATGAATAGACAGATCTTGTCAGTAAATTATTAGATAGAAGAATTTTTTATATGGTCACACTTCTATGTTCCCCAGGGGGTAGAGAAATATTTCAGATTGTGATGACCTGTTAGAGATCCTCAGTAAAATGCATAAAGCATGCTGAAAGGGAATGCTCTGTAAATAAACGCTGTTCATCTTTTCCTTACCAGGACATACGTCAGCCACATCACAGTACTTCTCTTCCCGTCCGTCTCCCTGACACAAAGCAAAACTTCCGACTGATTCCCTTCCAGATCTCGTGTCAAGAACCATACACTCTCTACGTCTAGACCTGACGCTCTTCCGGCAATCACATGGACACCACTTTTCCCACGTGCCCCAATAGGCCTGTGTTAGAGGGGCTGGGGTTGCTGGAAAAAAAACAACGATGAAAGATAATATTAATATTACAAGGGTTTATGGCGCATATCAATCTTTATAGATGAAAAGGACAAATTCACAGACTTTACTAGTGGGGATAATGGCTAGTGTTCAACACCGTTTTAATATTTTTTTAAATAAAATTTCCATTTTAATATTTTTGCCTATTTTTGTCAACTAAACCAAAAGATTTCTTCAAAATATCATCTTGATGATAGCCAGCTTGATACCTGGAAATCCCTTTTTCACTCAATTTGAAGAAACAGTGGCATAGTCATTAACATAGCTCAAACACAAGAACATTTTAGTTGGGATCTCATACTGAAACTTCTGGTAATGGTTTCTATGAAGTAAATGTCTGCTGCAGATTATCAAAAATCATTTCTTGATATCATGATCTGACTCTTCTCATGAGAGACAAATGGCCGTAATCATAGTCCACATGCAATATTCATACAATGCTTAAATATCCTATGTTTAAATTTGTAGTTGTAAGTGAAAACTTAAGTGATGCGAAAAGTTATGAAATCGTTATTGGCTTAAGGAGCCATGCGCAAGTTAGAAACGTGAGACCCCCTGTCCTACATTCACTACGCAAACCTTGATGAAATAATAACATAAATATTAAGGATAGATAATAATACGGCCTCATTTTATAACCTTTCAGAAAATAAATATAGTTTTAAAGGTCTATTTTCTTCCATAAGCGTGATTTCCATCTTTTTTAAAAATTTCAGTCTAAATTGAGATTCTCCCTTTGCCACACCCCCATTTTCCCGAAACAATCCCAGTGGCACGCAGCCACTGCCTGGATGACATAACCAACCAGCGATGCCCGTAGCTTTTCTTGGGCTAATATTGACAAATCAGCACTAAGACTTCTTCTTCTTCTTCTTTCGACTTTTCCCAAAATGGGTTATCACAGCAAATTCTCCAATTTGTCCGGTTCAAAGCATCCCTCTCTCATAATCCAGTTGACACCATATTTTCCTTTATTCCGTCCATATACCTTCTCTTTGGTCTTCCTCTTCTCCTCCTACCAGGTATTCCCACCCTGAACATTCTTTTGCCAATGTATTCTTCCTCCCTCTTCTGGACATGCTAAAACCGTCTCAATCTCGATTCTCTCACCCTCTCTCTGCACTAAGACTTACATTTGTAAAATCAATACTTACGACATTCGGGTGATTGCACAAAACATCTGTCTTTCTGAGATCGGTTGGCATCAATACCGGGGATATTATTGACTGGCATCATTCTCCTCTCCCTAACGCCTTCACCCCGACAAGTAGCTGAACAGGGACCCCAGGGTCCCCAGGCTGTCAAACAAGGGAAGCAATTCAATGAAATTTTTTCCAATTTCAATAGGGGTTCAGTGATCAATTTTATAATCATATTCATTTCAATCAAAATTAACATACAGTCCAATAATGATGGGGAAATTCAATATGGATGTAAAAATTCATTGAACCTGAATTGAATGCTAATAGATTTCATGAATTTTAATGGTAAGGAATTTAGTATTAATGGTAGGCTAAAACTGATGCAATCAATCCATGGTCATTTCTATTAAAGAATATTATGGAATATCCATGTCTTCACCTTTCTTTACAACAGTGTTGTTCTTTTGATTTTTGTTGGGATTTTTATTTATTTATTTTATCTTTTTTTAACAGCAATCATAGTCATTTTAGGAATTTATTTTTTTAAAAATAAAAAATCCAAAACCACAAACGAAGGAGAAAAAAATAAATCAACTACGTCCAATAACTAACTCTCCTCTCCCAAACATAAGCCCTCCCTCCTCCTCCTCCTCTCTCTGTCTCTCCCTGTGTCTCTCCCTGTGTCTCTCTCTGTGTCTCTCTCCCTCTCTCTGCCTCTCCCTCTGTCTCCCCCTGTCTCTCTCTTCCTCTCTCTGTCTCTCTCTGTCTCTCCCTCTGTCTTCTTCTCTCTCTGTCTCCCTCTGTCTCTCAGTCTATCCCAATCCATCAAATATCCCCTGCACACTTCACTAGTTCAAGCGTTCTACCGTAACGAACCCTGTTACCTCCACACCCCCACCCTATCCACTCTTACTAACCCCCCTCCCAATACACACACGCACACCCACAAATAAAACCAATAGCTCCCTTATTGCGTCATGAAAACGCCAATCAAACTCCGTCTAGCCCCACTATTGACACATATATCTGTGTGTGTGTGTGTGTGTTTCTTTTTCAGTTCGTGCGTCTAATAGCATGTGTGTATGGTGTATGTGTGTATTTATTGATCTTTCTTTTGATATGTCCCAGCCATTCATTCACCCAGACTTATGCCAAATTAACACAAATTGAATAACATCTTTTTTTCCCCATTTTGTGCTTATTATATCCCGCTAGGTGCGAACTTTCTTTTTAACCACTGATCATTAGCGATGTGTCCTTCGGTAAGGCACTTTGTTCCACTTACCTCACTCGACTCAGGCGTGAATAGGCTGCATGCCATTTCCTATGTGATGTGTTCTGCGTTGCTGTCGGCTAGGGAAGTACAGCAGTCGTAGTAATACGTCATGAGTACGACTACACTGTGGATGTTAGGCCTAGACTTTAAAAAAGCGAATTTTACCCTTTATTTGTTTAATAAGACTGATCGCGACTTCAGATCCACATGTACGCTTCAGCACCGAAGCTGCTGCTAGATGGTTCAATTTTTGTTTCGCTGTCAGGACGTGCAGGCTTGAATGTGAAATCCAATTTTTCGGGTTATATAAAATGAGTGTCATATCCTATCATCTAGGAGGTCCCACATTTTTTATAATATTATACACATGGCTTATTATAAGGAAGTCGTGGAAAACCATATCGCCAAAGTAGTGGAAATGGGAGAATTCAGTACACTACCACCACCACCACCAACAACAACAACAACATTTCGCTCGTGTTTTCATTCCAAGATTTAAAACCATTCTCGATGAATTTCAACAATGCATCTTTAAGAACATAGAGATAACATTGGGTTTATAGTCCGTGTCTCCCCTCAATTAATATTCACAGTCTTTACATCAATAACAATTCTCCTGGCAGGCCATTTCACACCATTGTCTTTTCAACTTCCTTGCGAGCATACAGCGGGCGGAGCATCCGTTTATCGTCACTTTCCTCCTATTATACGAACAAGATATTGGCTGCCTATACCAGTTATATTGGCTGCCTATACCAGTTACTATTTTTACACCTGAGTGCGGTGAGGAAAATTCGTGTAAAGAGACATTCCCAAGGACTCAACATCGGACCCAGCGCTACCGGTAATCAATCCCAGTCATTCGAATGCAGCTTGGCTACGCTATCCTCTCGACCACCTCTCCTTGAACAGATTACGAAAATCAACGAGTTAAGGCTTTCCTGTATGTCTTTTATTACTGATTGTAGTGGTATTGATTTTACCCATGTCCACTACTTTGGTGATATCAGGGTTTTCCTAGACTGCCTTGTAAACAGTCAAGGGCATTTATTTTTGTTTTTGTTTTGTATTTTTTTTCCTTTGACACTAACTCAGTTTCGTAAGCATTGAGATGAAACAACCCTCCCCCTTCAACCCCCCCCCCTTTTTTTTCCCCCAAATTCCTGTGTCTTGGTATCGGGCTGATCGATTTCCAATAAGGTATCAGTAACCGACTAATTGACACGCAGATAAATCATCACTACGCACTGGAAGCCTCATCATACGTCTGGATGGACATGAATGAGATTTTGTCAATGGCTTTCAAAATGCGAGAAGGAGCGATGGATCAAATCAGTATCGAGACTCGCAAACATTGTTTTGTACGAGTCTAGCTCGAGCAATTTCGGAACGAATCTATACAGTAGTAGTAGTATAGTAGTAGTAATAGTAGTAGTAGTTGTAGTAGTAGTAGTAGTAGTAGTAGTAGTAGTAGTAGTAGTAGTAGTAGTAGTAGTAGTAGTAGTAGTAGTAGTAGTAGATATGTAGTCGTATTAGTATTAGTAGCAGTACTGTAGTAGCAGCAACAACAACAGCAACATAAATAGTAGTAGTATTAATAGTAGTAGTAGTAGTAGAAATGGTGGTGATAAGGGCAATAGTTGTATTGGTAATAATGATAATAATGACAACAACGACAACGACTACAATTCAATACCAAAATTAACAACAATAATAATAACATCAACAAAAAACACCAAACGTCAACGAAAACAAAGATAAAAACATTAACAACAATAGTGATGATGACGATGTTAATAAAAACAAATAATCATGATAACAACGACTATTATACAACTAGATAATTCATTGTGCCATCAAAATGGAAATGGTATTTCCATGCCAATGCCCGTTGTCATGACTACTTGTTAAATGTAACAGAAAATTGGAATTCCCCAAATAAACCCAATACATGAATGATGACACAATTATACGATGTATGTTTCAAATTCTCTTTAGTGCACGCCCATTTGCCCTCCATGTCACGGTGACCTGTGTGACGTATTGACATTTTCGTCCAGGAAAGTATTGACCTTCTATTTAGACTGTTGTGTTACGATTAAAGCCCCGTTCACACTCAGGCGACGAGGCGAGTGCGGCGAGAAATTCTCTTATTCAAATATTGCCTACTAGTGCGCAAGTGTCCCTAGGCTCTCAAGGTGGCTTATTCATAAACATGGAAGCGGAAGTAGCATTCACGGGGGTCTGGTCTCATAATTTGAGTGATAGAGGGAAAGTCCATTGTTTGTATCATCGCGCGGATTGTGGCCGACACCAAGGACTTTTCAGCCTTTCCTTGGAAAAGACACCAGAGAAGAAAATGTTCATTATTACACTGGTATCAATATCATTATATTGAATAGTTAATAGAAAATATATTATTAAGGGATTATTGATTTATTTTTAGATTTAATTGATTCCTTTACCTTACCCTATATCCTATTTGTATTAGTAGGCACGCAAAGCACGGACATGATCAGTTTGTCCACAGCTGCCAGATCGCAACGGTCTGAACTTTTTTCTGCATTCGCTCTCTCTACATGGTGTTTTGTCAAACCCCCTCACCGCTTACCCCCTCTTCATTCCTGTAATCTCCTTATTTCCGCCAAAAAGAAATTCCGGTCTGGATAGACGATGTGGACTCGAGCCATTAAGTGACGGATGATGAGATGATCGGTAATCTTTGGCAACTTGTACCACGTCCTGATATTCCTTGGATTAAATCGTGAAAATTGTCTGTAGATGGTCGCACTAAAGAATGTGATGATGTCAATTGTGTCATGTTGTCATGATTTGATTTCAGTGTCATATTGGTGTTCATTGATCAAGATTGGATGATGTCATTTTGTCATGAGTTTATCTCAGTATCATATTGGTGTTCATTGATCAAGATTGGATGAGGTCATGTTGTCATGAGTTTATCTCAGTATCATATTGGTGTTCATTTATCAAGATTGGATGATGTCATTTGTCATGAGTTTATCTCAGTATCATATTGGTGTTCATTGATCAAGATTGGATGAGGTCATTTTGTCACGAGTTGATTTCAGTATGATATTGGTGTTCATTGATCAAGATTTGATGAGGTCATGTTGTCATGAGTTGATCTCAGTATCATATTGGTGTTCATTGATCAAGATTGGATGAGGTCATTTTGTCATGAATTTATCTCAGTATCATATTGGTGTTCATTTATCAAGATTGGATGAGGTCATATTGTCATGAGTTGATTTCAGTGTCATATTGGTGTTCATTGATCAAGTTTTGAATGAGGTCATGTTGTCATGAGTTGCTTTCAGTGTCATATTGGTGTTTATTGATCAAGAATGATATGGTCACAATATCGTTTTTGATTCAATACAACATCACTGGTCAATGCATGCACACTAGTCAAGAATGTTTCCCTGCCTTTGAGGCTACAATCACCAGGTTTCATTCAACAATACTTCCATGGTATTCCTTCAAAGAAGGGTATTCAACGCTCTCGTTCATAATATATTTTCGTAGAACGTTCTGCGATCAAACAATAGCAACATCAACAACAACAAAATAAACTAAAAAATAAATTTTAAAAAACCCAACTAGATCTAGCCGTAAAGAATTCCTATGAAAAATATTGAAGAACTGAACCTGCATGCAGACCATTGTTATTGGCGCAGTAGTTTTTGAATTAATTTTCAGTAAATACGGGGGAGCGGATAGCTCAGAGGTTAAGGCGCTCGCCTACCAAGCCAGAGGTCCCTGGTTCAAACCCGTGAATTTGAATTTGAAATCTAATTTTTATTCGGTTTCAATCTGCCCCCTATCCTTAAGTTGCTAGGAAAAAGGGTGCCAAGTCCTATCTGATACTGACTATAATATCGGAGGTCCCATGTGTCTAATATACGCATGCAAAAGAACCCTTAGTCGTTTGCAAGACAGTCTAGGAAAACCCAAAGTAGTGGACATGGGTAAAATTCAATACAACAACACTAAAATTGCATGATGCCTGCAATCTTGAAAATGCACGTCCGTTCATGTTGAATGATCAGCTACACCTCCGTGAAATTTTTTTTTCACACACCAAATAGTGACGTCATTCAAATTACCACTACATTGACAGTCTCATGGACTTTCATTCATTATTTAAAAGCCTCGTCTATTTTCCACCTGTTTCGATTCTGGTGTGACAAAAACGGTGTGTGTTTGGTGGTGTGCATGGGTTTCAGTCCATCAATTATTATTATCAGCCATGCTTGTTTATTTCTTAAAATTATTGCTGGTATCTGCACAAGGTCACTCAATACATAATGTATAATATGTAATCCCTCCCCTCCTCTTTCTCCCTTCTCCCCCCCCTCTCTCTCTCTCTCTCTGTCTATCTCCTCCTCTCTATCTCTCTCCCTCCTCTCTCTCCCCCCTCTCTCTGACCTTTCTCTCTTTCATTTCGCAATCACTCTCTTTATCTCCCACTGTCTATTCATCGCTCTCGTTCTCTCTTTCTTTCTTTCGCTCTCTCTTATTCTTTCCATCTTCTATCCACTTCTCTTTCTAACTACCCATCCATCTCTCTCATTCTTTCTCTCTCCTCCGCCTTACTACCCGCATTCATGATTTCCAGTCATAATACCCCCACACCCCCTCCTTTTCCTTCCGACCCACACACTAAATTGTTGCTCCTTTAAAAGGTGAAAAAATAATCTTTTACCCCTACGGCATGTGATGACAACCCCATTGATACACAAAACCACACTCCGCTCTTGTTTTATCGACCCTGGTTGAACGTGCCGCCTTGGGATGATGTTGCTGCTGTTGTTGCTGTGTTGAACTGGCGAGGTGAAAATAGAAAATGCACACACACAAACACACAGACTTACACACACATCTGGCAGATAGTTATGCCTACCTCTTACCGCATCGTCATCATAGTCAAATGCTAGACCTGACCTGCCCTTTTGTGTACCCCCCCCCCCCCTCCCTCCCTCCCTCTCTGATTCTCATCTTTGTTTTTTCTTTTTCTTTTTGTCTCCATTATCTCTCACACACGCTCACTCACTCACTCTCCCCTTCGCTTTGGACTCACTCACTCTATCACCCCACGAAAAACA
Source organism: Aegires albopunctatus (assembly GCA_032466395.1). Lineage (NCBI taxonomy): Eukaryota > Metazoa > Mollusca > Gastropoda > Nudibranchia > Aegiretidae > Aegires > Aegires albopunctatus. The sequence goes on from JASKDV010201677.1 coordinate 9,012, forward strand.
CCTCACGTGAAAGAACACCACGCGCCGCCGTTCTCGTAGCAACAGGAGGAGAGATTTTCCTCGGAGAATAATAAATGCGTAATATCTTCCCTCTCTCCCTTCTTCTTCTTCCTTTTTCCTTCTTCTTTTCTTCATAGGACCACATACATGCTTTCCCAACTATCACCTTGAAGCACATACCATTAAAGGGTGTGATTTACCAGAAAAACAAAAGAAAACAGCGTACGGATTGTATTGAGGACAAATCGCCATTCATTCTTTTCCGGAGTGGATCGACATTCTTTGCTAGCAGACGATAAATTTGTGCGCGCGTCGTCGGCTAAGAGGCTTAGATCTACCAGTTTGTTTTCCTTCTCTTTTACCCTTTGTGAGTGTGTGTCCAGTGTTATCATAACAAGGAAAGGATTGAAAACACGTTGCTATAACTACTAGATCTACATAACTATTACCACCGTACAACTAGATCTAGATCTCGAGCTACACTTCTTGTGTTATACGTCATACGTGTGTGTGCCGGTGCGTCGCGTGTTATGGTGTGCCAATAATAATAATAATAATAATAATAATAATAATAATAATAATAATAATAATAATAATAATCGCGACGATTACAAGATGGCTGAAATTCATTCTTAGTAGGCAACATCCCCAAGATTTCTATTATTGTTGTTGTAGCAATCGTTGTTAATTCGTGGCTATTCTTCTGTTATTGGACCAAACATGGATGCTCCCCAATCGACAGACGTGGAGACAAAAAGGTAAGCAAACACACACGTAAACAACCAACAAGAGATAAGTAAACAAAGACACACACTTTGCTGTGGTAAGGAATGAATGGAATTATATTTAATCATGTGTTAAAACAAAAACATATAATGGTCTAGATCTAATTCTACGTTGACTCTAGGCTCTCCATTTTTTAATGAAAAAATACACTTAATATATATAGTCAATGTACCCTCAGTGACACCGTACACCCAGTGACACAGCTCACCCAGTGACACAGAGCCACAAAATATAATGTAAAAACACCTAGAACTGATTTGAAAAGTGACTGAATTCAAAAGAAAAATAAATTATATAAGGGTCATGCTCGAAATGTCATAGTTAATCTGTCTTGTCCATTATTGTTGGGTATTTATATCTTTGTTTCTTAATATTCTCCTTCATTTACTGATTACAAAGGAAATACGTTCTTTTCCAAGTCAAAACTAAAAAAAAATTACTTAATACGACAATAAATGGACTGAAAATCAGGCTCTGTGTCACTGGACGTACTCTGTCACAAAGGTACATTCATTCTAGATTAAATTAAATCTATATCAGATACATGTACATACAATGTATTATCAAAGATAAAAAATGGCCTCATTCCGCTGTATAGGTAAATCATATTTATTTAGTCATAAATAGTGCTCCAAAGATGCTGATGAAGATAAAGTTATCTAAAGGTTGCCCTAAATATTTTATGTCTGATCTGTTTGATCAATTTAATATTTCGATGGATTTTCTTGAGTATATAAAGAATATTCTTTTCTGTTTTATAACTAGATCTAGCATGTCTATAATAACGATTGGGATACTTAAAGCAAACAATATGCATTGGTCAATTCGACCAGAGTGCATTGCATTAAGAAACTAACCTTATGTTATTACATCTAGATCAAGTTCTTTGTTGGTATTTTTGTACCGTTGTCATAAGTTGTGAACAGTTATTGGCCATAATGTTATTGTCAATGACTTCCAGACTGTCATACACTCAGAGGAGGAGAGAGAGAGAGAGAGAGAGAGAGAGAGAGAGAGAGAGAGAGAGAGAGAGAGAGAGAGAGAGAGAGAGA
>JASKDV010201688.1:0-10848 GCA_032466395.1 Aegires albopunctatus
ATTATTATTATTATTATTATTATTATTATTATTATTATTATTATTATTATTATTATTATTGTTGTTGTTGTTGTTGTGTTGTTGTTTTTTTCTTCTTCCCAAAAATAGTAAAGCTGAATATGAAAAATATAAAAATTGTATGGACCTCTATTTGATTTTGGTTAAAGTATAAAAAAATAAAGTGATTTGAGAGAAGGAGAACTGCTGTAATCATGAAAGCTGCAGCAAATTGAGTCAATGTTACTATGGTATGTTGAAGTATTCATGATCATAGCAGAGAAAAGGATTGAAACGAACTGAAAATGCATTCACACAATTTAACATTTCAAAATTTGTAAGATGATTACTGTTTAAATGCAATAGAAGTTAATCTGCAAAAAATAACAAGTTACAGCTTGTAATGAAACATAGTTACCAAACATACTTGACGACTAAGGAAACGTTTGGTACTTTGATATTGTATCCTGCAAGGGTATGAAGTCAAAGATTTATAAGACTATTTCTAAGAAGCAAGTAAGGAAATTGAATAAGATTTCATATTTCTTTAGAGATAAATAAACACAACTAAACCATACCTAGATAAATAGAAGTTTCAACAAAAACAAAAATGTCAGAAAAATGAATTCATTAACAGGAAACTAAAAGAGTGCACACATCATTATTAAAATCAGAAGAGAACAAGCAAAGTAATTGTGATAATTAAATGTGTAAAATGACATTGAATTTTGAATTTCTTCAATAGAAACATTATTGGCTGAAAAAAAAGGACTCAAATGTATAAGTTCATGAGAACTACTGAAATAATTCAGTGGAAATGTTAGCCTCATAGCTAATTATTATAATGAAACCAGATATCTACCAAAACAGACTACATTTCTACATTAAAATTGTATTGGATTAAATCAATAAGCCTATGTAATCAATGCCATATTTCACTTCTACAAATCTATACTGTTAACAAAATATACATCTTGAACAATAAATCTTTCCTGCATGTGTTTGAGATTAAAACATGTTGATTTTATGAAAAATGATGATATAAAAGCAAAATCATCAGATTTATATTGGCGCAATTAATATCACTATTCGTCTTGATTTTATTTCTAATTTTCCTTCTCACCAGTTTCAGCAGTAGTTACTCCTTGAAAGTTAGAACTTGTTATGAATTTCTGAAGAGCTGAACCCCAGATATCATTTTTTTTCACAAATGTTTCAAAATCTATTGGTCTTTCTTCAAAGACCGTACAGTCCATAGTTTCATTATTTTTGGGGTTTGCTTTTAACCAGTGAGAAAGTTTAACTTGAACAATTTCAACTTCCTTATCTTGACCAAGGGCAGCATATAAAGAAGCAAGACTTTCATAGCAGTTATGCATCCATTTATGGTACCAGCCAGAATTTTCTGTAAATTGCAAGAAAAGTCAATGTTACCAACATATTATCTTTTAAAATGATTAAGTTGGATTGTTCCTGCTTTTAATGGCTGGTCTTTAGAATAAGAATCTAAAAATAATACACATGCATGTGAATTAGTATTATTTTTGTGAATTAATCATCATATTCCATCATTGTTTATTACAAATACATTAAGTAGGTGATTGAGTTAGATTTATAAATAAAACAACAAATAAGTTTATTACAATAACATGGTAATCATAAATGATTTAGTTTTATTTCAGTAAAACATAAAGGATGGATCACATGATAAAATCTTATTTTTCATTTCCTTAAATTACCTTCATGATTGATGACAAATCTCAAATGAGTAATTGCTTGCTCAGGTTTCAAAATTATTTTGTAAAATGTGCCAAGGGTAGCTTGAGCTAAAAGTAAATAATTGCTTGATGGTGGCTGGCACAGTTTGAGATATTCAACGGCCTGAACCAAATGTCTCTCAGCCATATTCAGTCTGTTAAATTTGGGAAAAAATAATTATCAATGTAAGCTTATGAAATCAAAATGATTAATATAATAATATATGTATAGATCTATGTATTTTTTTAACAAAAATATACTTTTTCAAAATTAGCATAGAACCTATAACTATGTTACAAGTTTAAAGTTCAACTAGTTTGAAAGAGCCACTTGATTGAAACAGATAAACATTTTTTTCTTTTTTAAGACTAAGAATTCCATTTTATTACTTACACAGAAAGTACCGAATCAACTGTATGCTTTGTAAATCAATACTTACAAAATTTTGGCATTGGTATTTATAATATATAAGTTAAATATAACATTTTATCTAAATTTATTGCCAGAATATGAATGGAATACACAAAATAATAATAATAAAATCTATGAGGAACAAACAAGAAAATGTTTGAATATACATGTACTGAAATTCACATTTTAATGATAAGGTATTAATTCCCAAGCCCAAGATGCATGTAAATACCGGTATGTTACGGTATTCATTTCCACATTCCTAACTGTAACAGCAAAATCTTTGAAAAACATGATTTCCTTCATTTGATATCATGAATGGCTTTCCTATTGCATAGCATTATTTAGTTTAAAAAAGTGAAAATTCAATATCAAGACCTTCTCATTTACTCACACTGCCATACCTCCCCCAAAAGCAGTTAATAAATAGAAAGATTACAAAAAATGTTCATGTTTGTTATTGAGGGTTCATTAAATGTCAATGAAGACAGTAAGTTATTTAGTTATTTGGAGTTTAAGGGCTCTATCAACCTCTTGGGTCATCTAAGCACAAGTGGAAAAAGTAAGATACTGGTAGTAGGTTAGTTAAAAGAAAAAACAGAAGTACAGTGTAGTCCGCTTAAGATAAACTCCTTTGAACCAGAAAAAAATAATTATTTTAAGCAAGGTTTATCTTATCCATTTTCAAGAGAAACAACCTTTCAAATCAAATTTATGAAGACAGACACAGCGCTTTTCGAAACCCCGCATTTCACGGCAATTTCAGTCTGCTTCATAGACTTTTCATCCACATCCTTGAGAAGCATTTTGGTTTCCAGACTTAAAGTTGTCATCTTGTGACTCATATTTTCTCTGTGATAGGCTCGTGTTGTGATAGACCTAGAGTGCAGATTTAGATGTACTGAAACTGACTTGAGATTCAAACTGCCAATCTTTGTAGGGTAGACAGATGAATGAAAAGTGAAAAGAAAAGTAAGTGTAAATGCTACCCATGTAGGGCCGAGTACATGGGCATAGCCTAGACACGATTGGCCCAGGCAAGACAAAGAGAGAGGGGCACAGATGCTTTGAGCGCAACCTGTCCCCTCTCTCTCCGTCGAGCCCAAGCCAATCGTGATGCGGGCAGTAATGGAGACCCAGGTGAAACGGCCCCATGTGCGTGCATCTGATGGTGGACGGGCGTCGAGGTTGGCGCGTGGGGGTGAGGAAAGAGGGCCACTGTGGCAGAGAAAAGTTTATTTTAAGTGAAACGAAACCAATTAGTGTTTATATAAACCAGACTTTGATTAGTTGGTTTGTATCAGAAAAAAAAAACGGGACCGGAGAATAAAGCAAGTTTATCTTATGTGGACTGCACTATAGAAGAAATAGGTTTCAGAATGGGGGAAAAAATTGCCAAAGAGGAAAAGAAGCACTTTAAATAGTAAGTAGAATTCATACAATAATAAAGATAATTAAATAGCGAGATGAATTACAAATAAAAAAACATTATCTCTCAAAAACAAAAAATACTAATTAACGATGGTCATCAAGCGCCAAAACATGCAAAGACTACTCAAGATTTTCTTATGCCCTTTGTGTACTAAATTACTAAGTCCTTTCAAATAGCAAGTGACCCCAACAGTATTTGAAGTCAAGCAATGCACACAAATAGGGGTTGGCCACAGGGTATATGCCTCCCTCTTTTCCCAGTAAACTCTTCCTCCCTACTCCGAGGGGACAAAGGAGCCTGACAAAGACAGAAGACAGTAGAGATGGGAGAAGAAGCTCCCACTCAATCCTTAGTTGCCTCTAACAACATGCATGGGGAGTACTGACATTCGGACTACCGGTTTTCTATCCTCTCAGTTGAGAACCCCAGAACCCACATGGGGGCAATGAAGATAAGATGTGTGTGTATTTATGTGCCTTATCTGGAACAGACATTGTCAACCAGTCTGTTCTCATTTCAGCTAACCGCATGAATATCACATTGATGATGGTCTTGCTCTCATGTGCCTATTTGTTAAGACTTGCTACATCTATAATATGTTAAACATTGTCTCCCCGTGCTTCTTCTTCCTTCAATTATGCCGTACAAAACTCTTTTTTTCTATTCCCCTCTATCTGATATATTTCAGAAAAATTTCATTTTTCTTTTTTATTGTTTTTTATGAATGATCTTCCTATTTTTGCTTCTGCCAGAACTCCATATCTGTCTCATTTTCAGTCTCAATAATCTCCTTATAAACCACATTTCTGGTAAAGAAGCATTTTATCCAAACAATAAGAGACCCACAGATTTACAATTACAAGGATATCCAAATGATATGTAAAACCTTGCGATAGATAGAATATAATGTCAAACTCCTAATCTTGCGATTACAAAGTACACTAGGCACTAAATCACGGCATATTGAGGTACGATGATGAATTACTTAGATCAATAGATCTAACCTTTATGTCTTTATGTATGAGTATTGCTTAAGTTAAAAAACAAAAAATGTATGGCAGCACAAAAATTTGGCCTATGTCAATTGTCAGAAAGGAAATTTAAATATCAAGGCAACCTATTCCAATATTCTTCATTTATAGGGAATTTTAGAAAGAAATTAGACCAAAAATGAGCTAAATGAGCAAGCATGATTACAGTGAAACCCCGATGTACTGCCCCCCTATATACTGCCAACCACAACTACTGCCAGCCTTTGGCCTTGGTATAAATATTCCACTATGTAAAAGTCTACTTTTGACTCGATATATTGCTGCCCGCCATCATTTGGCAAGAACATTCTTTAAAAAAGTCAATAAAATATAACCCAATATACTGCCAATGCCAGTTGTTAAGAAAGAGAAAGAAAAAAAAATCATGATTGAAAAATGGAGATATTGCCAGCAACGCTGTCATTGCATAACACCAGTGTCTTCATCTTTTGATGCAAACCCCCTTCATAATATCCACATGAAGTTAGACTAGTTGCTGATACACTCTGTGCTTATTGCTTTCCTACCAATCACCCCCTCGCCCCGGGCAACATTAATATCTACGTGCTGTTATGCTTGTCAATGTCGTAGGCCTAGTGAAGTCATGACATTCACTGAGAATGTTCTTGTCATAAGTGTCAATTGCATGGTAAAGCATAAAGAGCCATGTAGGACAATATTTCACCAATACTATTGCAGTCTTTATATCATCATTTTGCTGGTGAGCCTTTTACACACAAGTGCTAGTGATGTTTGTGTTTACGATTGTGGAAAGAAGAGTCTCCATAGTTTTGTCACTGTCATGGCTTTGTGAATAGATCTAATTACAAGAATTGGTTGGAATGGGGAAATGGGGTGAATAACAATAAAATATTGTTGCCAAATTTGCTAAACCGCCAATTCTTCGATGATAAGGATGCTGGTGGTATATTGAGGTTTACTTTAGAGTATGTAAAATCAAATAAAATACAGTTTAAAAAATAAAAATAGAGAGAAAGAAAAAAAGAGGGCAACCATATAGAAATTACTGATAAAGCAGATCTTATACTTGGATAGGATAATGAAATACTTTGAAAGCAGGGCAGAGAGAAAAACATACTTACAACTCTTCTTCATCCATTTCAGGGTGCCTTTCATAAGGTGTGCAAAAAATATCATATTTAAAACCCATCGAACTTAATAAAAATATGATGGTCTATATAAATCATAAATATATTTATGAGCATTCTTATGAATGAGGGTAAAATACAGTTAAGTTTAGTCTTTATTTCAAATTTGCAAACAGTGAAGTCTTAAGATTTGAAATAAGGTCACAAAAGGAAAGAGCTTAATATTATTATTGTACAAATCATAATCATCGTCATTATTGGTATAATATAATCATCTTCTTCATCAATATTGTTACTACTGTTGATGCCAAATTTACTTTGGCGCTTTCAGGATTGATTGTCTTTTTGTTTCTATCATCATCATCATCATCACCACCACCATCATCATCATCAATTCTGCCTGCAGGCACTCTTCAAGAATCCTGAAAAATACCTACTTTTAGGTTGCTGGATAGTCTGAAAAATTGGGGATCTACAATCATATGGTAGTTGATTAGGATTTGTTAAGATATCTTTCAGTGATCAATTGTGTGAGAAAAAACTCCAAAGTGTAATTAATGAATAGGTGCAACATTATTCAATATGGTAACTTACACATTCATCTTGGAGTATATCTGACCCAGCAGAAGTAACATTTGGGCTGATTTAAGGCTTATTTCTCCAAAAGTTGTAGATACAAGGGTGTGTGCTTGTTTGGCTTCTGCCTCAGCCCATCTCAGTGTTGAATTGTGAACTTCTTTAGGACAATGCAGGGCTTTCCATTGTAATGCTGATGCTATAATCATAGGACATCATAATATTAATTGCATTAATGCAATGTGAGACAGAAGTTATGTATCATACCACAGAAATAACAACTGAGTACTGTGTTAATATAACCATACTTATTTCTTCTCTTAACTTTCTTTTCAAAATGAAGAAAGAGGTCAAACAACTTCTTCCTAACAATATGTCAAACAATTTCTTCCTAACAATATACATTGTTTTTGTGTTGAAGATAAATTTGTCAAACTTCTTTCTTATCATTCTGCATGTGGTATCTTTCATTAGACTATTCAATTATTGTTCAAGTTGAAATAATTTGAATCACTTAGTCAATTATGAACTGGGATCTCCGCTTCAAATTGTTTAAAAATAAATCTTATTTTTGGGGAAGCAATGACCTACGTCATGAAAGCCTCAGTAAAATGAGGCCACATGTGAAACTGCAAGGAAAGATGTTTGACAAATTTTCCTTTAACTCCAAAATAGTGTTTCTTGTTCGTACTACAGATAGGAAGAAGTTGTTTTACCTCTTTTTGTAATAGAACTATAAGTAGACACTTTGAAATAAATGATAATATTATGCATTGTTCATAAATTTTTTTGGGAAAGTCTTCAAAATGAATTGACAAAGGACAGATTTCATATTGGTGAAATATGCTCTGAGATATCCACCAATTGCTTTCAATTTCAACATTGTAAAGCTATAATATTTCAAAAACTTTATTGCCTACTATTACACTGCTTACCAAATGTATGGAGGAATGGATTCAAAGATGGTGCTTGTGATCCAAGAAGAAGTCTGGCAATACGATTTGCCTCCATAGCATGTGTGTAATAATCTTCTGTGTCAAGCATGTAGGCACACATAAGAGCTCTACTTACAGCTCTATGTGCTGATGCTATCTGAATACATTCAGAGCCATATGTCTTCTCAGTAGCATCAAGAAGTTCCTTATAAAATCAACAACAACAAACAATTTGGTTACTCATTGATCATGCTTTTGATATACTGAAATTACTTTGAAACTTACAAGAAGGGATGAAAACAACAAAAATTTTCCATTAATGCATTTTCACGAATTCCATGATGTCAAAAACCTTTTTTAAAGTCCCATATCATGGTTTTAGGAACGAAAGGAATAGAAACTCTATTTATTCAGCATTTAGGAAAGCTATATACAGGCACTATTGTCATGTGTACAGTATAGTCATACTGTCATGTATTCAGGCACTATAATGAAACTCTAGATCTAGATCTATAGAATCTAGTTTAGATTCTAGGATGATAGTGATAGAACAATTATGGCCAAGAAAAATGACAGATTTGCATCATCTTAGTCCATTTAATTTGAAATATGGAACAGAAATAGTTAGCTTTCAAAACAAAATGCTTGCTTTCTTAGTGCTTGTATACATTTCAGGGGTTCAGTTTTAAGTATACAGGACCTTCTTACTTGAAATATAACAGGCACCCTAAAAAGCGTAATTTTTTTATATCAACAATGAGTAGGGAAGAAAATATTAATCTTTTATATAATAAGAATAAAGTGCGTTTTGAATGGTGGATGGAGGAAAACTTCATAAAAAATTGTTCAAATGTCATCTGTAAGGTCTAGTATGGAAACTGTTTTGAATGATAAAATGTCTATTTAAAGGCTTGTATGATACTTCTTTTGAAAAACTATACATTTGATCCACTTCTTTTCAAATGGGTTGGTAAAACTGTTCCTGTGATTTCAAAATAATCTTTCATTTAAGAAAAAATAAGGCCTTACCTTTGCCATCTTCAAACCAAGAGCATCTTTCTTGAATTCATTATTAAACCGACAATAATGAAGAAGAGCTTCAATATACATGGGATGTCTTTCACCAAACTTGTCTCTATGTTGAAACAAGGAAAATGATTTAAAAACTATGAAAAAACATTTCCATGATGTATTGTTCTAAGTTTAACTCATTGTTAACATGATTCTTTCTTCCTTCAGTCAATATATAATAGAGAAGAGCCAAGACAAAATTAAAAAGCAATGCCAATAACATGATTGAAATAATTTTCAAATATAAAAATTTGCAACGATCCCAACATATGCAATAATTTGTATTTTACATTATAAGAAAGTAAGTTTCACACTTTTTTTTTAAAGCTGATCAAATAAAATCCTGAAATCCTAATACCTTGCAAATTGCACAGCATACACCGCAAGTTCCTCAGCTTTTGCAGCTTTCCATTGGGCACAATTAGCATTTATAGAAACAATCAAAGCTCTCATTATAGCCTCATTGTCATTTGGATCAACTTCCTGTATAATGTTAAATGAAATTTTGAAGAAGAAACACATGATTTATCCTATTTGATGTTGAAAGATGTAAAAAGGCTAGAGTAAGAACATCAAACTACAGCTATTGTCTATCAGTGACCAGAATGCATATCACCCTTAATCTTAGAGATATGCCAAATAATCTAAAAATTATGTTGCAATACTCAATTATGAATTACCTTCTTCCCATTTGTTTTGATTTCCTGTTCCTGTAACAGGGCAATGAAACAATCTTTGAAATTTTCGTAGTTCAAAAATTCAGATCTATATAATCAGGTAAGTGCACACACTAAGCGTGATCATTTACAATGCAGTGCCTGATAAGATTGGTTGAAAACATCTGATATAGATTTATTTGGTTAAGATCTTATAATACTGAAAGCAAAACTCTATAAATCAAGAAAAACAACAATGATGACATGATAAGAAGATTTCAGTACAGTGCAACCCGCATATAATAACATTGCTTGGACCATTGATATATGTTGATATAAACGAAATAATGATATATTAGATCAACTAATAGGAAAAAACTAAATTTCATCGGTACAGCAAAAAAAATTTTTCATTGGATTTGACGGCCTAAGGCATGGAATTTCATTGGTCAGATAGAATACAATGGAATCCATATAATTCGAACTCGGATAATTTAAAGTTACTTCGAAGTCCAGGTTTTTTCCCCTCTTTGGCTTTGTTAAAAAATCTCAGTTGATTCAAACTATTTCTGGCCCAATTTGGATGATGCAAAATCATAATTTGTATTTTCACAATATTAATGACTGTTAGAGAGCATCTCAACTATCAATTTTACTCCATTCCAAATTGGGGCTTTAGTCACAGTAATAAAAAGTTGACTCGTGAATAATATTAATATTGTAAATCAGTAAAATTCCAAGCCTTACAACTAAAAGTCAAAATTCTGCCAACCATGTGACCTAGGCCCAGTGATATTGATTGAAGACTAGTGATTGGGAGACACGTAGCCTAATAGTTTATACTCAGTTATTTCCCTCTGATCAACATTGCAATTCAAACTCTGATAGCATGTATTTTCATTTGAGATTTACACTAATCGATTTACCATTCATCTGCAGTAATTTAAGTTGTTTTCTGGTTATCACACTATATGCAAGATGAGTCAGTAAGACAAGAAGGAATGAGAAAGCAAGGGAAATGGTTTTAGTGCACGTACTCTTATTCATCAACCACAAAAGAAGTAAATGGTTTGGCCTAATCTACTAAATGATATCCAATCAAATAGTTTTGAAGACAATCCTACAAAACCGTTCAGCTGAAAAGTCATTTTACATAATGAATGATCATACCATTAGACTTCTTTTTGCCCATCCAAAAGCAGACACCAGTGAGCCATATTCCAGCAACATAAAGCTTGTTTCAGCATGCAATGAGCCTTCATGAATCAAATCTTTTCCAAATGACATCATATTGATCTGATACTGCATTTGAACAGCATCAAAATATGCATTTTGGGCTTTGTCAGGTTGACAAGCTAAATTTCGAGCTAGCATCAGTTTGACATAGGCTTGATAAAGAGGGATCCATGAGTCTAATTCTGGATTTTTTTTCAAAAACTGGATTGTGCTAGATAAAACATGATCAGCATCTGACAGTTTGTTGATGGAAATCAAGAAACTAGAATACCTAAGGCCTGTTTGGATGACCTGGAGAAATAAAAAAGTATCTCTTGTTCAAATACAAAAAAATTCTAAAGTTTTAGACATTTTACCATTTAACTAGAATTCTAAGAACACATCCGTATATAATTTAACAAAAACTATAAAATGTCTATCTTGAGATAAGAAGTAAAAATGATAATCCCAAATTTGGTAAATTGACTTTCCAGCCATAAAATTTACAATAATGAGTATGTCAATCCAATAAAAGCACTATTTCTTAAGAAATTATTGTAGACCTGACAGGTTTTAAAAAGCCTTTTAACTGATTCTACCCACAGCACGAGATAACTCGTGCGGCGTGACCTACTTTCGTGGACCAAGCACGAGTTT
>JASKDV010201699.1:0-20138 GCA_032466395.1 Aegires albopunctatus
CACCAACGGGATTCGAACCCGTAATCAAGGTGTTGCAGACCTCTGCCTTAGCCGTTTGGCCATGGTGCCACACTTTATAAATGGTGCTTAATTATTATAAACAATATGCTTAAAATTTATATTATTATTTAAACTTCAATATTAATTATTTCATTTTCTATTTCTGAAAAATGATTTTTGATTTTTCTTTCAAGCTCTTTTGCATCACTTTCATTTTTTGCAGTAATACAAAAGTATTTTCTAATTAGTGGTTCTGTACCAGAAGGTCTAACTGCTACTGAAGAACCACCTTCAAAATATAAAATTACAAGATCACTTTTATCAAATCCATTTAATGATTTTCTATAATCTTCAACTTTAATTAAATTAACATCTCCAAAATCTTTAATTGCAGCTAAGTGAGAAATCATTTTCTTAACAAGCTCAGAACCCTTTTTTCCTTCGATTACAAGGCGATCATTATATGTAATGTAATATCCAAATTTAGCATAAATATCATTCAACACATCAACAAAAGTTTTTCCTTGGTTTTTATAATATTGACATGCTTCAGCTAAAATGGGCAGTACTTGAATTCCATCTTTGTCAAGAGAAAGATTAGGACATAGTGAAGATCCGTATGATTCTTCTGATGCAATTAGAGGTGGTTTGTCTGATTTTGATATTATATCTCCTATATATTTAAATCCAGTTAATGTATTAACAACTTTAACATTGTGACTATTTGCTATTTTATCAATTAGCGATGAAGTAACAATACTTTTTACAATGTATTCACCACTAATGTCTTGTTTCTTTGACAATTTATCTAAATAATAGTATGTTAATAAAGATGCGATTGTATGGCCATTAAAAATAATATATTCATTGTTGTGTAATGCTGCCATTGCTACCCTATCTCCATCGGGGTCAGTAGTCAATAATAATTCTGCATGCTTTTCTTTTCCAAGTTCAAGCATTTCATTAAATGCAGCTGGGTTTTCGGGATTCGGATCAGGCGTATCTGGAAAATTACCATCTGGAATTGATTGTTTCTTAACTTTATAAACATCATATCCAGCATCTTCTAAAATCTTTGGACCAAGTATATAACTAGCTCCATGTTGCGGTGAAAATACTACCTTAATATCTTTTTTCATTTCATTATTTAAATTTAGGTGCTTAGCAATTGTATCAACATAATAATCTTCATATCCTTTATCTAGATAACTAATATTATCTTCACTCATTGGAATTTTAGTATTAATATCAATCTTTTCAAGTTCACTTGCAATAGGATCAGAGTTTTCAGGCATTAGGTGTTTACCAATATCAGTAAAGCATTTAAATCCATTATAAATTGGTGGGTTATGAGATGCAGTAATAACAGCCCCTCCCCCTAAATTTAAATCTCTAATAGTAAATGAAACAATTGGCGTAGGTGTTGCAACATTGTTTTCAAACATAACTGCTTTATATCCCATTCCCGAAATTATTTGTGCAATTATATATGAATAGTCTTCCCCATGTAGTCTTGTGTCGTGAGCAACAACAAGTGGTTTTTTTAGAGTGTCTGAAAATTCTTTCTCTAGTGATTTAATTCATGCATATGAAATCATTTTAATTGTGTATCGATTAATCATAGATGTTCCAAGTCCCATATGGCTTCTAATTCCTGCTGTTCCAAATTTTAATGGTTTATCAAAATTATAAGCAATTTCTTGCTCTGACATTTTCTTTAAAATTTCTTTATCGCTTTCAGATAATGTTTTAGAATTCATTCACTTGCTATAGTCTTTATTCATATTTATCCTTTTAATTTAATTGCATCCTTACCATCTTTAATAAATGAATCAAATATATCAAAAATCTCTTTACTCTTACTTTCAATAATGTCTCATTGTTTTGCTGGAAAGTCTTGCAAAACATAATTAGTTGCATAGCTCTCCGGTTTTCCGATTCCAATTTTGATTCTTGGAATATCCATAGTATTCATTTTTAACATAATGTCCTTAATGCCATTTTGCCCGCCCGATGAACCTTTGTCACGAAAACGAAGTTTTCCAACCTCCATATCCATGTCATCATAAACGATTAAGATGTCATCAATATCAATCTTGTAAAAATGAGAAATTTCTTGAACAAAATCTCCTGATAAGTTCATAAATGTATGAGGTTTTGCTAATATAAAGCCATCGCCTTTATAATAAACACCATTAAACTTTTTATGCTCAAATTTTACACCCATTTTCTCAGCATATAGATCTAACATTTTAAATCCAGCATTATGACGATTATTTTGATATTGCTTTCCTTTGTTTCCTAGTCCGATGATTATTTTCATAAGAAAATTATAAATTATTATTAAAGATATTATATGTTTTTGAACTTTACATTTGTTATTTGTCCATTACTAATTTCAATGATTGCATAACCATTTCCTTCTTTACCTCTAGTGTATGAAGTTGAGCCAGGACATACAACTTGTGTCTTTTTGATCATATCATTTCGATAAATATGGGTATGGCCATGCAAGATTAAATCATATTGATGATTTTCTAAAAATGTTTCAATTGGTTTTGTTTCAGTAAATACATACACTCCTAATGTGTGGCCATGACAAATAAGTGTTTTTAATCCGCCAATATCTGCTGTAATCTCAAGAGGACGATTATATACATCGTTATTTCCAGGAACTCAATAATCAAAATTATCATCAAGAAACTGTTCAGAAATTTGGGCATCACCACAATGAACTGCGATATCATATTTTTCTTTTTTGAGAATTTTCTTCAATGTTTGAAGATCCCCATGATTATCAGATACTACTAATAATTTCATTTATAACTCCTCCTTTATTTTCTTAGCAAGTGTTTTAGAAATGACTTTAGATAAATCATTTTCTGAAGCATTATAAATAGCGGAATATGTTTTGAAGTGATTTAAGAGCTTCTTTTCAATTGAAGGACCAATACCATTAATTGTGGTTAGCTTTCCTTCCATAGTTGTTTTTCTGCGGCTTGCATGATGTCTTTTAGCATAAAGGTCTACTTCAATTTGCATTCTTGATAAAAAATTAAATAAATCACGGCTAATTGGAAGTATTTCATTTCCAGATTCATCAATGACTTTATCTGTTTTGTGTTTATCGTTTTTAACAAGTCCTATAATTCTAATTGAGGAAGGGACTATTTTTTTTGCTTCATTAATTTGTTGTTTTCCTCCATCGACAATTAAAAGATTGGGAGTAATAGTTTCATTATTTTTAAAAAATTTAGTCAATCCTTGTTTCATATATTCCACATCAGCTTTCCTATTATCAATCACTTCTAAATTATATTTTCGATATTCTAGTGGTTGCTTGACACCATTAACATATGAAATAATCCCTGAGATTGGTAGTGTATTATTTGTGTTGGAATTATCAATCATAATAATACGATGTAAATTGTCAATTTTTAATAGTGTCGATAGCTCTTTTATTACAAGAGATGAACGTTTGGACTTTAATTCATACTCTTTAAGTTTATTTTCAATATTGTCATTTGCATTGCTAATGGCAATCTTTAGAACATTTTTAATATTACCTTTTTGAGGAATTAGCGTTTTAATATCGGTACTTATTTTTTTATTTGTAACAATTTGTTTTGGAACAAAATTTATTGCATAATATTGTGAAACAAATTGACGTAAAGAATCTTCAGGGTCAGAAGTTATTTCAATTAATTTTTCTTTTTTAGAAAGCATAATTCCAGATCTATAAAATAGCATGGCAATTGATAAAAATCCATTTTTTTCAATTGCTCCAATTACATCGAAATCATCTTGATTTTTAATTTGAACCGCTTGTGATTCTTTAAGGGAATCAAAAACTGAAATGGCATCTTTAATTTGTGCAGCTATTTCATATTGCTGGTTATCTGCATATTCATTCATTCTTTTTTTTAGTTGCAAAATGAATGAAGAATTCTTTGAATTAAGAAGTGTTCTTGCGTATTCAAATTTTTCTCCCCAATATTCCTTACTAACCTCGTTGCTTGGAAGACCCTTTTCATACATTGTTAATTTTTGAATAAGATTTGTTAATTTGCGAGCTCCATACCCATTTGGGAAAGGACCATAATATATCGTGTTCTTGCTTGCTTTTGATATTCTATAAATTAATGAGACATCAAGTTTTTTCTTAAGCTGAACTTTGATGTATGGATATCGTTTATCATCAAGCAAACGAATATTGAAGGGTGGCAAATACTTACTAATTAAATTTCTTTCCAAAACAAGCGCTTCTTTTTCACTATTTGTGATGATGTATTCAAAACCAGCAATTCTTTTAACTAAAATTGCAGTTTTATAAGAATTAAGCATACCTTTAAAGTATTGTTTCATTCTCGAATTAAGTTTTTTTGCTTTCCCTACATATATGACATTGTTTAATTTATCTTTCCATATATATACTCCGGGAAGTTGTGGAACACCTTCTAAATTAAGTTTCATATCTAAATTATATGGTAATGAAGTATAATTTTTTTACTTAATGGGAGGTTATACATAATGAACAAAAAATTATTTGCATTTGATATGGATGGGACATTACTATCTAATTCACAAAATGCAATTGTTTCACCTGAAACAAAACAAATGATCGGTCGCCTTAAAAAAGCAGGACATGTTGTCTGCTTATTTACAGGAAGACCATGAAGAGGATCTGAAAAAATATACAAAGAACTAAAGCTTGATACAATTATGGTCAACTATAATGGAGGATATATTCATCATCCAAAGAAATATGATTTTATATCATCATTCAACACAGTTTCTATTAATAAAGTGATTAGAGTAATTGAATCGGACAATATTAAAAAGATTGCTAACAATGTTGTTATCGAAGGAGTTGATTTTATTCATCTGCAAAAAATTGAAAAATCATTCTTTGTTGATGAATTTATTAGAGTTCAAGATAAAAACATTATTACAAGTCCAATTAACTATGCAAAAATGACAGATAATCCAATTGGAATTTTAATTGAAGTTAAAAAAGAGTATGCAAAAAATATTCATGATGTAACAAGATACTTTAAATCAAGATTTGGAGACTTAGGTGAGTTCTATTATTGAAAAACTGGTAAAAACAATAATCCAATTTTGGAATTTACAAGTTTTAAGGCAAAAAAAAGTATTGCACTAATTAAAGCAGCGAGGTATTACGGAATTGATATGAATGATACGTTAGCTTTTGGAGATGGATACAATGATATTGAAATGATTAAAATTGCTGGAGTTGGAGTAGCAATGTCTAATGCCGATGAAGTTGTGAAAGCTGAAGCAAATGTTGTTTCAAGATTTACAAATAAAGAAAATGGTGTACCAAGATTTATTAAATGATATTTGAAAGATGGACACGAAAAGATTGAAAAAACAATTTATTCACTTGACCACCCTTCAATTTCTCCAACAAGAGAAATTGAGGTTGATTAAAATTTTTACATTAAAAAATAAAAGCAGCATATCATGTGCTGTTTTTTAATAAAATTCTAAAATGATAAATAGTGCTCCGATTACAAAGTCATGACATCACATGAACCCTCTTAATCATAAAAGTCCTCTTTCGTCATAAATAATATGAGAAATAGCACTAATAGCAGGTCCAAAAATAATCATGTAAAGTTTTATTGATAAATTACTCATAAAGATTCCATGAAATGTTTGATTTTTAAAACTAAATCCAATAAGCATAATAAGGAAAACAAAAATAGCAAATGCAATATAGTGCATGATGAATATGGATAAGTATCTAAAAATATCTTTTCATTGATATCTTTTTTTAGTCAATAATATTTTTTTCATATCTTAAAAATTATAATAAAAAAATAAACCCACGTGGTTTATTATTTTGCAATTGCTTCTTCAATTTTTTCTTTTGGAACAAATCCAACTAATGTATCTAATAATTTACCTGACTTATATATCATTGTTGTTGGAACTCCCGAAATGCCATTCTCCTTTGAAAATTCAGGATTTTTATCAATATCAACTTTTAGCACTTTGTGCTTTGTTGAAATTTCATCTAAGACTGGTGCTAACATTTTGCATGGTCCACATCAAGTAGCAAAAGCATTAACTATTACAATCCCTTCATCTTTAATTCTTTCTGAAACTTCATTTCCATCTATAAATTCTACTGCCATTTCATCTCCTTTTTTGTATATAAAAATATTGTACTATCTTTTATCTATTAATAAAATTATTTATTAATAAGCTTTAGCAAAAATAACATGGCGTTTTGTTAATTTTCCAGTGACAACACATGGTAATGTTGGATATGATTTTGCAATTGGTATGCACCGTGCTGTTGCGCCAATTTCTTTTTGAATTTTTTCTTCATCTTTTTTCGATCCTGCAAAAGGAATGATTACAAATTTATTATCTTCAATATTCTTTTTAAATTCTTCATATGTTCTAGAAGAAACTGTATTTTTTTGAAGTCTTGCTAGCGATGCATTGTAAAGATGTTCTTGAATGTTTATTAATAATTCTTTAACAAATGATTTTAATTCATTAACTTTAACAGTTTGTTTTTCTAGGGTGTCTCTTCTTACAACTGTGACACAATTATTTTCAAGATCTCTTGGACCAACTTCAATTCTCACTGGCGTTCCTTCAATTTCTGATTGACCAGCTTTATGACCAGGGCCTTTATTTGAATCATCCATTCTAACACGAAACTTTCTACCTAATGTTTTTTGTATTGACTGAGCAGCTTTTCTTACATCTGAATTTTTGTTACCAAATAATTCAAGTATATCAATTTGATAGGGAGCAATCTTTGGCGGAATGATAATTCCTCTATTGTCACCATGTGACATTATTATTGCACCAATTAATCTTGTTGACACTCCTCAAGACGACTGATAGATGTAGTCTTTTTGATTGTCTTTATTTTTGAATTGAACTTCAAATGATTTTGAAAAATTTTGACCTAAATAGTGAGATGTTGCGCTTTGTAATGCTTTTCCATCTTTCATCATTGCTTCAATTGTATAAGTAGTAACTGCTCCAGCAAATTTTTCACGAGGGGTTTTTTTACCAACATGCGTTGCAATTGCAAGATAATCTTTTAAAAATTTTTGATAAACTTTAATCATTTTTCTTGATAATTTTCTTGCTTCAAGTGAGTTATTATGAGCAGTATGTCCCTCCTGGAATAAAAACTCACGATTTCTTAAAAATGGATTAGTTGTTTTTTCTCATCTCATTACAACACCTCATTGATTAAAAATTAATGGTAAATCATTATATGAAGATATTTCATTTTTAAACAGTTCCGCAAATAATACTTCTGATGTTGGTCTAATTACTAATGGATCTTGCAATTTTTTCTTACCAACAGTTGCAATAGTTGCTAGCTCAGGTGCGAATCCTTTAATATGTTGCTCTTCTTTTTGAATATAAGAAAGTGGCATTAATAATGGGGTGCTAACGTTTTGAGATTTTGCTTTTTGTTTAAATATATCATCTAAATTCTTTTGGATATTCTCTCAAATTCCATATGAAATTGGTTTCAAAAACATTGACCCTTGCTGTTTTCCATAAACAATTAGGTTTCCTTTTGTTACAACATCTTGATATCATCTTGCAAAATCTTCTTCAATTGGTGTTATATTGTTTAATAATTTCATATTCTTATTATACATAAAAAGTTAAAAAATATGGGTTTTTATACCCATAAATGATTTTTTTATATTTTTTTGTAAAAATATTCTAGTCCCATTTTTGCAGCTCTTGTTTTATCAATGATTTCTGGTGGATTTTGATAAATAGTTTTAATATTTTTTTTCATTAGAAGTTCATTTAAAGCAATTAGTTTCATATAAACATCAGTATTTATATTGTTACTATATCCCCATATATCTTCATCAATTACAATAAACTTGGGTTTTGCCTTTTCGATGATTGTTCCAATTGCTTCGTTGTAGTCATTGATATGAAGTGCAATGATAATATTCTTCTTAGCAAGCTTTTCAACTGCAATTATTAATTCATCTATATTCTCTTCATAATTTGAATGGACTACATATATTGCTTTGTCATAAATAATTTTTTCTGCATTTTCAATTACTCATGAATCAAAAACATCAATTAAAACAGGTGTAGATGGTTTTATGAAGCCAGATATATTATCAACGAAACCATTACTTAAAAATTTATTATAATTTTCATTCATCATCATTGATTTAAACATAACTGAATTCATTCCTTTAACACTTGGAAAAATATAATCAATTATTTTTCTGTTTGAAGATCATTTTTTAACAGGAGTTTTCTTAATCACAATCTTTTTATTATCGACACTATCTCTTAAAAGTTTTGATGCTTCAATAAATGCCTTGAACTCTGTTTTATTCATTTCCTTACCATAAGAAATAAAAGGAACTCCACGAATTAATGATGCACTCAATAAGAAATTTATTGTCTGCATAATTTTATTAATATTTCGAATAGAATCAACTTTGTTTGAGATGGCGATTGCTGATCCTGAATACATTTTTTTCATTCCAGATTTATATCCTTTTTTATTTATTAGCGATAGTAATTTATCAATCTTTCTTTGAGTTTTGAAGTTTGATTTACCATAAACTATGAATGTAAGAACACCATTTGATAAAAAAACATTAATTTGCCTGTGAGGATAAATATTGGAAATTGTTTCAATAATAAAATTAGAGTTCTTCTTGACTAAACCTTTGACATTAAAAGAAATGAATCCCTTATATGTATATTCATCTTTAATAAGGTCATTCTTTTTAAGGATATTTATTTTTTTATTTGTTTCTACGACATTCATTGGATGTGAAGAATAAGAGAAACAAATGTAAAAATCATTTGTATTATTAATTCTGTCAATAGTAATATCAAAATGAGTTATAGTTTTTTTGTCATAATACTTTTCGATTTTAAAATTAACATTACCATGATTTTCTCCATCCTCTAGCTTTTGAATAATTTCATAAATTTTTCTTTTTGGTCTGATAGGAATGGTATCCAAAAATAATGTAATGTCATTCCACGTGTTGGGTTTGGAAAATTTAAATATTTTATCAAATTTTTGATTACCCATTTCCTCTAAAAAAAACTTTCGATTATTTAAATCGAATTTAACTACTCTTGTTGCTTTTATGGGAACTTTTTTATGTCTTTGAATATTGTGATTTCACAAATATGCAAAAAGAAAAAATAAAGTAAAAGATATTACTGTAATTGGCACACCGATTGCAATTACGATGATATCTGCGGATTCCATATTATCTTACCCTTCTTAATGATTTATGCTTTTTCATCATTGTCTTTAGTCCATGTGGAGACTTAAATGAAATTTCAACAATATCACCTTGAACACTCACTACTACGCCAACTCCAAATTTTTCATGTTCGATTTCTTCACCTTCTAAGAAGTCATTATCGTCATTATAATTTTGCTCAAATGATTTTGGTGCAATAAAAGTTTTACTAAATGCATTGGGGTCAAGGCCCATCTCTCCGATAAAGCGAGATGGTTGTTTATATGTCTTGTAATCAATTGCAAATCCTTTTGAAGAAGATATGTATAGTTTGTCACGCGCTCTTGTAAGAGCAACATAAGCAAGACGACGTTCTTCTTCAAGAGCATCATCTCCACCCTCATTAATGGCTCTCTTGGAAGGAAAGACCTCCTCGGAGAATCCATAAACAAATACATTATCAAACTCAAGACCTTTTGCAGAATGAACTGTCATTAGTGATACATAATTATTTTTATCTCTATCTTCTTGTTCTTGTTCTGAGTAAAGTGCTATTTCTTCTAATAGCTCACCAAGTTTTTTATCAGAGTTTAATTTTTCTCATTCTTTAATAGATGTAACAAAATTATTGACATTATCTTTTCTTGATGGCGCTTCAATATTATTTCATTTATCAAAGTAACTTATTTCAATTAAAAACTTCTCGATTACTAATGATATTTTATTAGTTCTTAGTGCAGATGAATATTTTCTAACTAAGTTAATAAATTTACCTAAATTTTCATGTGCAGTTTGTTTAAGAGGCAATGCATCAAAATACTTAATCATCAGTTCAAAAAAGTTATTACCTTTTCCTTCTAAGAAAGTGAAAAGATTATCTTGACTTGATGGACCAATTTTTCTTGGTGGAACATTAATAACTCTCCTTAATGAAATGGGGTCGCCGTCATTAATAACTTTTAAAAAAGCTATAACATCTTTAATTTCTTCTCTTTGATAGAACTTAACAGAACCATAAATAATATAGTTAACATTTTTATTAATAAGAGCTTTTTCAAGAGCATGTGTTAAATAATTTGCTCTATATAAAATTACAATATCTCTTAGTCTTGTTTTTTCTTTTGAGAGATTGAAAATTTGATCAGCAACTCATCTAGCTTCTGCATCTTCTGAAAAAGCATGATGATAAGTAATATCACTCCCTTTTTCTTTATTAGTAAACAATACTTTTTTTACACGATTCTTGTTGTTTTCTATTAAACTGTTAGCTGCTTCTAGTATATTTTTAGTAGAACGATAATTTTGTTCAAGTAAAACAACTGAGGTGTTTTTCATGCTTTTATTGAAGTCTAGAATTAAATTAGAATCAGCATGTCTTCATGTGTAGATTGTTTGATCGGGATCACCAACAACAATTATTTTTTTATCCTTGGCAATTATTTTGATAATTTCATATTGGGTGATTGATGTATCTTGAAACTCATCCACTAAAATATATTTAAATTTATCATTCCATTTCTTGGCAGCACTTTCATTATTTTTTAAAAGTTTGTGCGCAAAAATTAATAAATCATCGAAGTCTAAACTGTTAGTTCTACTTGTTTCATTTAAGTAAAATTCATATAATTTACCCATCATTTTATCAACATCTTTTTCAGCGTCTTCTAATATGTCTTGAGGTGAGATTTGGTTATTTTTACATTTAGAAATAAATTCAATAACAGAGTTATAACTTATTGACTTATATGATAAATCAAATTTTCTATAACCCCTTTTAAGAATCTGTCTCTGATCAATGCTATCTATAATATTAAATCCATTTTTAAAACCGATCATTTCAATGTCTTGCCTTAGGATCTTTGCACAAAGTGAATGATATGTTGAAATTCATACACTTGATGAAATTTTAGGAACAAGGTTGGTAACCCTTTCTTTCATTTCATCTGCAGCCTTATTTGTAAATGTAACTGCCAAAATCTCATGAGCGTTTGCCTTTTTTTCATTAATGATGTGAGCTATCTTATGGGTTATTGTTTTAGTTTTTCCACTTCCAGCACCTGCAATAATAACAAGCGGCCCTTCATCGTGAAGCACTGCTTTTTTTTGGGCTTTATTTAAAGTTGCAAGTATTTCTGACATTATTGATCCTTTCATTTGATTTTCTTAATTGATACGATATGTGGTTTAAATGATTTTATTATTTTATTTTCACTGATAATTTTTACTTTCTTATTAACTCATACTGTTCTTGTTTTTGAATATGAATCATGCAGTCCACCTTTTTCTTTTTTAATGATTGTTGATATCACTACGATGAATTGACCAATGATCCCAAATGATGATAATGTTGTAAAGAGTGAGATTCTAAAGTTTTCAAAAACTGTGTAGTTTAGATCTGACGAGTTAGATTTAAAAAATCTATTTGCTAAAGTATGATTGATAACTACTAATAACATTAACAAGTTAAATTCTCATAACAACGAAATGAACACTTCTCTTTTTAGCAATGACTTTATTTTATGATCTTTGTCAATAAATTCTATTTTAATCTTTGTAATTCACATCCCAATTGTTTGACCTTTGTTAATGAGTGGGATAATAATGAAAACTATTAAATTAATAATCATTGTTGAAGCACATCAGATGTAAAAGTTATAAGGGTGTAAGAATCTAATAGGATTTCATTCTAAATTAGGCCAAGCAATCAGTGTCGATGCTCCTCCTAAAATTGCAAAGTCAATAATTCTTCCTAAAAATCTTATTCAGAAGTTTGCTATTTTATTCTGCATGACTAAAACTCTCTATACATTTTGTTATTTATTTTATTTTCATTCTCCTTCAGAACATTTGTTTCTTTATTTTTAAGAAGATAAAATTCATTTGATTGAAAGAAGTCTTTATTAAAGTATTGATCAACAATTTTGTATAACTTTTGAACCAAAATTTTATTTTTATATAAATAAGCAATTGGCAAGTATACAACTTTGTAATTGAAATATAAATTATAAAGAAGTGATGATTTAAAATCTTTGAAATCAGGACTGGCAATGATGTTATTTCATTCTCTTTGCACTTTCAGTGGATTAAATGGTGTGTTTGTGCTTTTTCTAGATCTTATAATCTTTTGAGAAATAGATATATATGATTTACACATTCTCAAAGCCTGTAAAATTAATTCGACTGAAAATCTTGAATTAATGTGGCTTGATGATATGGGAGAAAGTTTAATGACTTTTTTAAGTAGTCTTGTTTTAAATATTTTATTAAATTCAAATGGGTAGCTGTAAGCAAGAATGTCTTTTCTAATACTTATTGCTTCATCAGTTTTTATATTCTTTCTTGGCGCTCCCAACATATGAATCGGTTTTCTAAAACGAGCATTGAATTCAATGATGTCATAATTGTTTTTAGTAATTAACTGTTTTATTACTTTAATAAATTCTTCATGAAATGAATTTGAAGATGACATAATTATTGTTCTATCTCCTTTGGCTTCAGAAATCCCTGTTTTAATTGCTTCATCTCTTCCACGTCTTTTACTATTAAAAACAATTTTGATATTCCCTTTGATTGTATTCTTGTCAATTATCTCCAAACAATTTTCGCTTGTAGTATCGATTACAAAAATAACTTCAAAACTTCTTGTTTTTTCACGGGCTAATTTTTCTAAAAATACTTTTAGATAACCTGATTCTTTATATATTGGGACAATGATTGTTAAATCCATATTTTCTCCTTAATATATAATAATTTTATCATTTACAAAATATTTTAATAAACGAATTTAAAATAACATATAAAATTTTATATTTATATTAAAAAAATCTCATTTGAGATTCCTTATCTGTTGCTTGATCATTTAAATTTTTTGATTGCAAGTGTTGTCGCTCCAATTGACACTAATATAGGATAGAATGTCCCAACAATATGATCATATTTGTCAAAGTATTGAACATTAAATTTTGAAATTTTACCTTTTAATATATTCAAAATATCTGTAGTGTCACCCCCTTGAAGATCAGTGGCTATTTTTTGTCATTCAGCAGCATTTATTTCTGGTGGTTTAAATGCATAAAATCCATTAGATAAGTCAAATGGATTAGCATTCGCTCATCCTTCTTGCATATACATTGTTGTATATTTGAATGGTATGAATCTTGATATTCAAGACATAACATTACTTTGAGCAATAATTGTCGGGGACAAGAATTGTCCAGATAAGAATGCAAATGGGAAATACAATACCATTCCCATAGCTTGGGCTTGATTTGGCCCTTTAGCAATTGCAGCAATACTAAATCCAATTGTAATTGACATAAAGGCATTTACTGCAAACCCATAAATAAATGTAAAGAATGACTTAGCTGAGGCAAATAAATTTTCAAATATATTCGGATCACCTGTAAACATTAATGCAAGCAGCATTAAGTACATTAATATAAAAAACATGATCATTAGAAAGTAAGAAACGATTACTAATGTAAAAACTCATGTTTTTACCGGTGAAGCACCAATTCTTTTTAAAAGAACTGAGTTCTTTAGTTCCACAATCGCAAAAGGCATTCCAGTTATCCCTTGAGCCATTGAAACCATTGCTGCAATTCCAGAAAACATAATCTTATAACCCATAACAGCTCCTAGAATTGCATAAATAAGAAATGAAAATGCAAAGGCGAAAAATGGTCCAAAAAATGATTTTCATCAATATTTATTAAATAGTGAAAATGTTGCTTTAAAGGCAGTTCATTGATAATTTTCATTAATTTTTTTTGATACTGTTTTTTCCATAATTATTTCCCTCCCATTAGAACAACTTCCATAAATTTATTTAATGATTTATATTTTTTAATAATCTCATTTGGAGTTGTATCTTTAATAAGTTTTCCATTATTTATTACTAGTAATCTATTACATAATCTTTTAATTTCACTTAAATTGTGTGATATCAATATAGAAGTAATATTATTCCCAGAGATATACTTTTCAACAAAGTTTAATATTTCTGTTTTTGCAGCTATATCTAGGCCTGTTGAAATTTCATCTAGAATTACAATATCTGGTTTATGAATTAAAGCAAGAAGAACATTTAGTTTTTGTTGCTGCCCTCCCGATAGGCCCTTAACTTGATTTTTATAAAACTTCTTAATTTGAAATGTATCTAATAGAATATCAAGTTCCTTCTGATTCACAGATGATTGATATATTCTTAAACTGAATTCAATAATATCTCTAACTGTTAATGCATCTGGATAAGAAGAATCTTGAAATTGCATCCCCATCTTCTCTTGTGGAGTAGATTCATATTTAAATAAATACTTGATTTCTCCTTTTGTTGGTTTTGAAACTCCAATTATTTGCTCAACTAATGTTGTTTTACCAGAACCATTAGCCCCGATAATACCAATCTTATCGCCTTTATATATAGTGAAATTTAAATTACTATTAGCAATGATTTTTTTAAAAGTTTTAGTAACATTAGCAACTTCAATAATTGCTTCTTTCTTATTTTTTCTTATTTCCTTTTTAGTTGTTGTCATAACATCATTTTACAATAAATCATGATTATTAAAGCATTAAATATTCATGATTTTCTTGGTGCCTATTGTTTTATAAAATCAAGCATTTCATACAACTAAAATATCAACAAAAATCATAATAATTACAGCAGCAAATGGTGGGATAATAAGCAGCATTGCGAGCGGAATCAATGCGAATGAAAGTGAAAAAACAGATATGATTGAAAATTTTGATGCCTTAGTGTTCATTCTAGATAAATTAAATAATTTAAGAAGAACATTAAGGTCATTTGTAATTAATGATATATCGGTTAGATCATTTAAAATATCATCCCCTGAAGCAAATGCAACAGAAACATCAGCCTGCTTTGATGCAGCAAGATCATTAAATCCATCTCCAATATACATTGTCTTTCCTTCATTTTGTAATTTTTTTACTATCTCTAATTTTTGCTCAGGAGAAGTTTCTGCATAATAATAGTCAATTCCAACTTTATCAGCTATTGCTTTTGCTGCATTTTTGTTATCGCCTGTAATCATTACAACTTTAATATTTTTTGCCTTTAGTTTTGCAATAACTTTTTTGGCATTTAATTTAATCTTCGGTTGTAGTTCAAATGATAATATTTCTTTTTTATCTATATATAAAGAAATGAAAGTTGAGAGTAAATTAGAATCTTTTTTGTGCTCCTCACTTTTAGCAAGATACACCTTCTTTCCTTTATAGGTTGCTTCCACGCCTTTTCCTGCAATTTGTTTAATATTTTGTAGTGAAGCTGCAGCAACATCAATATATTCATAAAGTGATTTTGCTATTGGATGATTTAAATTTTCTTCAAGACCTTTTACAACATTAAGGAGTTTTTGATCTCCTTCAATATTGACAATTTTAAATCGATCCTCTGTGATGGTTCCGGTTTTATCAAAAGCTACAATTTTGACATCATTAATTGTATCAATTGTTTTAATTGAGTTAAAGACAATAGAATTAGTAGCTCCAATATATGAACTCACCATAATGAGTAATGGAATTGCCATTCCCAGTGCACAGGGTGCCGCTATATCTAGAACAGCGAATGTAGCATCGAATGGAATCGCAATTTTCCCATGTGCGTTAGACCAAGGAAGAGTAGTGATGTTAAACAAATTAGTTAAAATAATTCAAACAATGAATGTTCCAATTGCTATTAAAAAAACTATTGGAATAATGATATTTACAAATTTATCAATTGCTTTTTGAGAATTTGTTAACTTCATTGTCGAATCTTGAATTTTTTTAATAATTCTTGTTATTGTGGAATCTTCTGAGTTTTTATTTATTCTTACTTTTACTTCATTAATGCCAGCATTCAAAGACCCGGAAATAACATATTTTCCTGCTACTAAACTTGAATGATTTGATTCTCCAGTAATGTTGGAAGTATCAAATTCACCACTATTGGACATGAGAATACCATCAAGCGGAACTATTTCATTTTTCTTCACTAAAATAGTTTCTCCAATTTTAACATCATCAGCTTCAACATCAACAATTTTGCCATCTCTAATTACATGAACGATTCTTTGTTGTAATTTTTTTAATTTATCAAAACCTGATTGAGAAGATTTATTTAGTTTTCCTTCAATAATATGACCTATATCCATTAATGCAATAATAAAAATGATTGCAGGTCACATGACATGTAAGTGGGAAAATGGTGTTTTGTCAATAAGTCCAATTACTGAAATGACAATCGAATAAATATACATTGTATGAGCTGCAAATGCCATTAATAAATTGACCGATAGCTTTTTTTCTACAAATAATTGCTTGTAAACTTTAAAATACTTGAAACCTGTAGTGAATATAATGATTGATGACAAAATAATTCAAATAATAGGATGCATAATAAATTTAATATCTCCCGATGGATTTACTAATTTTGTAATCAAAAATGCAATTGCCATTATAAAGAGGGAAATATTAATAGTATTTGTGACTCATTTATTAATAAAAAATGTACTGCCGTGATCGTGGCCTTCATGACCGTCCATATTCATGTGACCTTGCTCATGTTTCATGTTTTTGTGGTGTGAATGATTCATACGTTCTCCAATCTAAATTTTATCTGGTGAAGAAACTCCCAATAAAGAGAGCCCGTTCTTAATAACAATTTTAGTAGCTTGAACTAAAGCTAATAATTCGCTTTCGCGTGGGGTGTTTAAAATATATTCATTTGAATAAAATGAATTAAAGAGTCTTGCAACTTTTAAAAGATATTTTGGTAGTAAGTGAATTTTGTGATTGTTTGCAATTTTATCTATTAATTTAGGGAAATCATTTAACTTGTTAATAAGTTCAACTTCTTTTCCTTTATATGAATGACCAGCTTTAATTTTTTGCTCTGCTTTATTTAAAATTTGATTTGCTCTTGCATGAGAGTATTGAATTGTGTAAACTGGATTGTCATTTGTTTTCTCAGTAGCTTTTTTAACATCAAAGTCAAGATGGGCATCACAAGAAATTGCCACAAGATTATATCTTGCTACATCCACTCCTACTAATTCCATAAATTCACGCATTGTAAATGATGTCCCTTTTCTCTTTGACATTTTAAATGGTTTTCCATCTCTAACCAAGTTAACCATTTGCATGACTAGGATATCAAATTTTTCTGCAGGAAGCCCTAAAAACTGTACAGCAATTTTTAATCTTGGTCCATAACCAATATGATCTGCCCCAAACACATTGATTAGTTCGTCGTATTTTCTTGAAATTTTATAATTGTGTCCTGCTATATCAGGAGCAAAATAAGTATAAGCACCATCACTTTTTATAATAACTCTATCTTTATCATCGCCTTTTTCAGTTGTTTTTAGTCATAATGATCCATCTTTTTGGTAAGTTTTATCTTTAATTTGTTCAATTGTTTCCTTAACAGCTCCACCACTTATGACACTTTTTTCAGAAGTAAAGATATCCATATGAACATTGAAGTCTTTTAAGTCTTGTTTAATTTTACTCAACATGTATTTAATTGACTCATCTCTAAATACCTCAAAACATTCTTTAAATGGAACATCTAAATACTCAGTTTGAAAAACATTTTCTGCAAAATATTCCGCAGCATCTTTAATATCTTGACCACGATATGTATCTTTTGGCATTTCAATGTCTTTTCCAAAATACTGTTGATATCTTGTTCATACCGCTTCTGCTAGGATATTAATTTGTGATCCAGAATCATTTAATCAATATTCTTGATCTACCTTATTTCCTGCAAAGAGTAAAATATTAGACAATGTACTTCCAACAGCTGCATTTCTTGCATGACCAACATGCAGATATCCTGTAGGATTGGCAGATACATATTCAACATCTATGAATTTATTTTGATTTCCTCTTCCAAAATCTTTATTCAATTTTAAAATATTACTTAAAATGTTTTCATAGTTTTCGCCTGTAAGATATATATTAATAAAACCAGGTGATGCTACCTCAACTTTTTTAATTTGCTCATGTTTGATTTCAGAAATAATTTCATTTCCTATATCCATAGGATTTTTTTTGAGAATTGATGCTAACTGCATACAAATATTAGTTGATAAATCACCATCTTTTTTGGATTTAAATATTTGCACATCGTGATCAATGTCATATTTATTTTTTATAATTTTTTCAATTAAAAATTTTAGATTTTCTATCATATCTTTTTAATTATAAATAATTATTAAGATACTATGTATTTAAATCTCAACTATATTACATATTTTTATTAGTTATATTAAATTAATTAACAAATAGGCATTAAATTTACAAAAAATGATATAATTTTTTTGTTTCAATTTGAAACTAAACAAACTTATTTAATTAATTATGGAGGTAATTTATGAAAAAAATATATAAAAATTTAGTAATTGGTTCGGCGGTGATTGGAGCCGCAGGAGCGGGAGCAGGTGTTGTTGCTGGTGTTGTAATACCCAAAGCACTTGCAGCTGTTTCCGGTCTTAAAAATTTCGTTTCAGAAGGTGGTTCATTTGCTAACCTGAAAGGTAACTTAGCAAAGAACAAAAAACTTAAAGTTGTTGCATTAGGAGACTCAGTAACAGCAGGATACAATGGTTATACTCATAATACAGAGTACTCATATGTTGATTTTCTTGTTAAAGGATTACAAGATGGTGTTGCAAGTGATGAGAAAATTGAATATAAAAACTTTGCTCAAAATGGATTAAAACTCTCAGATATAAATACTGTTATTGGAAACTCAGAAGTTAGAAGAGAACTAGCTAATGCTGATTTAATTCCTATTTCAATTGGAGCTAATGATATTCTTTCTGTTCTAAAATTATTTAGTATGCCATTTGGAGTTGGAAAAATTGTTATTGGAGGAGCTGCAAACATTCTTGCAAACACAACATTTGATGCTAATGGTCTTAATACAGCAGCGCCAACACTTGAAGGAATTATTAAGGGGCTTGAAGTTGGTTCAAAAGCAACTGAGAATAACCAAGTAAGAGTTGGAGATACATCATTCCCTCTTTCTAAAAAAGAAGCAAAAGAAATGAGAGATGAAACAATTAAGGATATTAATGCTGTTGCAACAGGCGACACAAGTAAATATATTAATCTTGATAAAGACTGAGTAAATACAATTTTTGATTTAGTTAAAAGAGAAATTGCTAATCTTGTAAGAGATGTTCACAAGATGGCACCAGATGCTCAAATCTTATTCTTAGGACATGCACTTCCGTTTACACAATTCCCAGAAGATGTGCTTACTACAAAAAATAGTAAAATGAATAACACATCACTGCTATATAACTTTAATAAGTTATTAGATAGTATGGAAGATGGTGCAAAAACATCATTAGGTAATAATGGATTTGTTTCATTCTACAGAGCTGATAATTTAGAATACATGAAAGACTATGCTTTAAAACTTGTTAATGGTAAATTAGAAAAAGGTTCAAAATATAAACACGTTGACTATAATGCAAACCCATTATGAAATAGTATTTTTACTAAATTTGAAATGGGATATAAAGGTGCAGTGAAAACAGGGATTGCTATAGATACTATTCTACAAGATACAAAAATTACTGCTGATGAAAAACCAAATATGAAAATTCTTCTTGAATATTATAAAGGTCTTATAACAAAAAACTTAACAGATGAAGATGCGGTAAATGCACAATTAGCAAGCTTTAAGGCTTCAAAAGTATATCCTAACTACTTCACAACATTAGATGATAATCCAATGTCAAATATTTTAGATATTCACCCAACCATTTTTGGACAATCTTTAATTGGAAGATCTCTTTTTAAAGAAATAGCTCAAGATTTAGGATGAGAAAAAACAAAAATAGCTTCAATTGAAGATAAAAT
>JASKDV010201700.1:0-10847 GCA_032466395.1 Aegires albopunctatus
TTTCTCTCTCTCTATATATATATATATATATATATATATATATCTTTCTCTTCACTTTTTTGCCATACCCATGAATCACTCTCATTGACTCTCTGGCCGGCAGCTAGACAGAATTAATAATAATGACCATCAAGCACCTATTGTGTCTGGAATGCAATCAAATGGTCCAATGAAAAGTCCTTTAGAAATTTTACTTTTTACATCACATGATAGCAAGAAAGCATCAATAGGCTCCTCAAGGCATAGGGATAATAATTGAGCAAAACAACCCATCAAAATGATGGAAAATTGATGTGAGTCTGAAATGAATTCATTTTTAAGTTGCCGGCTGTTAATCCACTTTTGTCTATAATTCAAAGAGATTTTCAAATCCCTGCTCGCTCCACTGCCATCAGTTTTTTATATGATTTCCCATTTTCACAATTTTTCTTCCCAGCTTTACCAATATCCAGGCTACGATGCCACAGAATTAACTCCCCTGCCTGGTAGACTAACAGCCAGAGAAATATTCAACCGTGTCATCAAGGCCTCCATTGGCCCAAATAAAAAGGTGATGTTTGATTAATCAAAATAGTTTAAGGCACCTTTATAAGGCCCTTGAGGCCCTTCTGATTAACCATTTGCCAAAGGACTGCATCGTCTTTGTTTTTAAAGTTTTTACATACTTTTTTACTTACTTGTGGTCATCAGACCTCACAACTTCAGCTGTTTTCCTTATCAACATAGTAAAGACAGCCTATTCCTTTCTGTTTTGAGGGATGTCTTTAAGTGGCATTGTGGTCTAGTGGTAGACATTTGGGCTGGTGATCGAAAGGTCTCAGGTTCAAATCCTGACTGGACACGATGTTGAGTTCTTGGGAAAGACTCTTTACATGCATTTCCTCACTATACCTAGGTGTAAAATGGGTACCTGGCTATAGGTAAAGGGAGATCTTGTCAGAATGCTAGAGTGAAGCACCTTTCATCAGGTCAAACCTCTGTATGCCCCCCTGGGGGGTTGAGAAGGATTTTGGATTGCTTTGGCCTATTAGGAAACTCTGCAAAGCGCATTAAGTGAGAACACACTATATCAGCACGTTTCCAACTATTCTGATGATGTTAATTTTATTGTGTTGTGTGACAGTCTTTTTAGGTCATTGTTTGGGGTGACTGGTTGAATGTCATTGGTCTTCCTTTTGCTTTTTCGTTGTTGTCATTGAAATTTTGTGTCATTGCCTAGTTTGAAGGGATTTCAGGGTTCCATCTTAGTATATTCCGAAAAAGCCTCATGGGCATTCTTTATTTTTTTTGTACAGCGATTTATTTAATATTTTTGTTGGCTAGGGTATGCCTTAAACTCTTCTCACTTGTTTCCTGCATGTTCCTACATTTTTGTCAATGCCAATTCATCAATTTTATAGTTATAGTATAATGTAGTTGTTGTTTTTTTATTATTGACGCATGTGGGTTGTGCATTATTGTTGTCTAAGTGTTAAATAGCATAGTAAGAAATGGCGTGTATCAACATGACCTGTATGTTGTTTATTATTGTAGTGTCTTGTCTGTTACTTATCAAGGCTTGTGTACAACTTAATAAGGTGGCACTTTTTGGGGGACTAATGTCATAACTTGTATATTGTTTACCAATATCGTGTGTGTATCCTTTATCATGTTTTATTTTTTCCCAAATTCCAGTGTCAATACAAGCCAGAGTTTGACAGGCTGTTTTGCTCCCAAATGTCAGAGGCCATTCTGCTGGTAGGTTTATCAACCTTTTGATCTGCACAACGGTTTTAACAATTATCATTATTATTATATTATACTTTTGATTATAATTATTATTGTTGTCCTTATTGTTATCTTTGCTGTCATTATTTTCATTACTTCTACCATCATTATCATCATTGTCATCCCTATACATTAACAATGTATATTCATTGCCATCATCATCATCATACAATCGTCATTGATAATTTTCAATATTTGATAATACCTTTTTCAATGCTTCTATTGTCAGTTGTTTTCATTGCCTCCTCCCTCACCCCTCCCTACCCCCTCCCTCCCTCCCTATCCTTTTGTTCTCATAGCTTTAAGCATTTGTCTTGAACCAATTACAGCTCAGAAATTACAAAGCAGAAATTAATTTGATTACAAAACAACCTTTTAACAAATTGAATTTCTCACAATAGAAATCACTTTGATTTAGAAGCTGGCAGTAAAACAATTTAGCGTGTTCATTCTCTCTCGCAGGACACTTTCTGGTATCTGTTTTTAAGTAAATTTCAACCCAACAAAATTTGTCAGTCAAAACTGTTTAACCGTGTTGCTCACAACTATGTCAAATTGATGATGGTTACAGCTGACAGATTCATCAAAGATTCCTTTTTCAAGGTGAGAGTGAGCCATTCATGCACTGTGGTACATCACCATTATCATCATTATTATTTTGTTATCATAATCATCATTATCAATATCATAGTCATCATCATTATTATTATCGTAATGTTAAAATTTACATCATATCATGATCGTCACACAATTTGATCCTGTTTCTTTTCATGATATTTTCCTCTGTCCTTTATACAAATGTTGTCACTTAAGTTAAATGAAAAATATGAGGAGCATTCCCAACAAAGGTACTTCATGCGCTTTCTTGACTGACCATTACGTTTCAAACATTTCTCAACTTGCTTCCTTTCTTCCTTTCTTCCTTCCTTCCTTCATCGTGATGTAGAGGCCCCCAATAGGAGGATCGGTCTACATTTTACAATGTCAAAATGAGTGGGGTGCGACAATGGTCACATTATAACACGCCCCATAGGGCCATGACCAGAGGGTTAGTTTGATTTGTATCAGGCGCAGTCCAGAATTTTCTTGAATGTTGCTGGATCTCCAGTTTCTACTGCTTCGGGTGGCAGATTGTTCCACAAACGGACCACCGACGGAAAAAATTGATATATGTATGTTTTGTTCTGGCATAAGGAATGGTCAGTCCGTTGGTATTTCCTCTTATGCTCCTGGCTGACAGTTTTAATTTGACACTGTCAGAAAAGCTGACGTCAATATGTTTTGATAATAAATTTTGTGGAGTGGAGTGCTTGGGTGGTATGCACTTTTGAAAGATTTTCCTCTACTGACAAGATTTGATAATGACAAAGAGAAATGATAGACATGATAAGAAAGAGACAAATGAAATTGTTTGGCCATGTATGGAGACAGAAAGGAATGGAACATCTGGTTGTTAGTGGATATATTGAGGGCAAAAGAGCACGAGGGAGACAGCGCCTAACGTTTTTGACGGGTTTAAGACAAAATACAAGCACAATCACCACCAACACGGCATATACAAGGATGGCGGATAACAGAGCTACGTGGAGAAGATCGATAGACAACATGCAGACATGCACTCGCCACTCATGATGATGATGATGATGACAAGATTTGACTCTACCTTTACCACTAATTTTAGAGTATGGCAAGGGAAATGGGTCTAATGGATCTTTCTCAAGAACTCAACATTGCTCACTATTAGGAACTGAACTTGTTGGGATTTCCAATGACAGCACAAATGTTTTCCACAGGATTACAATACTGCTGTTTGCATCCAAAATGTGGTATGTTTATTGAGTAGTATAAAGGGAAGTAAGTTAATGTGAATTTTTAGGGTTGCTTCAGAACACTTTCAAATAACTCTTTCGTACCTTGCAAAATTTTTGAAGTAAAGCTCTTTTGTTTTGTGTTGTTTTTTATTTTTCTTACTAGGATTATCCGAAGTTGATGTCTCAGGCATTGTATGCCTCCTTTTGCTTTGCTTTCCCTGATTCTTATCGGCAATTTGGGGAACCATTTAAAGATGAACTCATGTGTCTTGTGTATGGCTGGATGGCAGGTAGATATAAGTTTCCACTTCAGTTTTAATCTAATTGACATGTTAACAAATTGTGCATAATGTATAATGAAATTTTGGAAATAATATGTTAACAATTTTGCTTGGTGTTTGCTTCCTTTTATTTTTGATTGAAAGAAACAATATAACAAATCATATTGATACAGTGAAGCCAAATATGGAATGACAGTTAATCTGAACAACCACTTAATTGAAATGAATCCTCAGAGAATTATAAATCCAATAATTATATGCAATAATTTAACATATTTTAAACAATTTTACCATGTTTTATTTTTATGTATCTATCTCTATGGTTCCTTCAATTACCCTTCAATTGCTCAAATTTGGGATAAAGAGTTTTATTGAATTGAATTGACAGAATTTTTTCAATGAACATGATACTGGTTAATTGAAATCCCCACCACTAAAATGGAATGGAAAAAAATATTCATGGTCCAAATTTGAGAAAATCCAGTAAGGGGTTAAATGGATGTGCTACGAGTAATGATATATGTTATGTATAACATGAGAAGTGAAAAAATAGAAATATCTAAGCTAATTAACGTAATGATGTAAGTGTTTCATGTGCTAACAGATCATTCCATACATATAGAAGACACTTAACTGCAATACTGCTAAATTGAAATGATTTCTATGAAACAGTACTGTTGCAATTAACAGTAGCTATCTTATATTTTATCTTCTTTTATAGATATTTTACATTTGTTTTATGATATTTTCTGCCTATCTGTTGTAATACAATTATGAATTTTGAAATGGAAAGCAGGCAGATTTTTTCAATGATTACTTTGTCATCTTTGTCTTGCATTTATTATTATTTAAAATATTCATTATCTTTCAAAATTATTTTATTATAGCAAAACAAGTAAGTTTTTGAAATTATTAATTGCAAACATTTATTGAGGCTTATAAAAGTATCATTATATTATATATTTGCTTTCAATAGATAACTGGCATTTTGATAAAGAATTGTGTTGAAAAAATAATGTTTATGGCAAGAAAACATTACCCAGTACAGTCAAACCCGCTTATTCTGAAACTCAAAAAAATGTCTAAAAATTTCAGTATATCCGGGATTTCAGTATAACCGATAATGACGCCACATTGCTGCATAGAGGTATTTAAGTATGCTATAATGGTGTTTCGGGTATTATTCACGTCAATGGAAAGGAAACACTGCATCAACCATTTTGTATGAAGACTTGGAACAACAATTCACTGCTTTACAATTTTTTTTAAATTTTGCTTTCTTTCAGTCTTTCTTTTTTGCATTATTTTCTTTGTAGCTGGTGTCCGTTTTGACTTGTGACCAAGAATTACTGCGATTTCTGTTCTCGATGAGCTAAAAAATATTTTAATATAAGCAGGCTTATGTTCAGATTAACCGGTCTATTTATTTAAAAGAAAAAATTTCATTTTTTTTTTTTTAATTCAATGTAACCGGGATTTCAGTATATTTGATTTCAGTATGACCGGGTGCAACTGTAATTTGTGACATAAGAGGACTAAAGCTACCCAGATATTACCCTATTAAATGTAAACCAGTTCTTTTGTTCTTACAGGTATCAAACCTTCTTTACGTAGTTGGATACAATGGGACATGAGTCACCTGGAACCACCAAACATCAAAATGAGGGAAGAGTTGATGCAACGCAAAAATAAGAAAAGTAAGCAAATGTGTGACTTTGATTATAGTTGTATGAGATTATAGTCAACCCAAAGAGTTTGAATGCAATTGCTTTAAAAACAAAGAAAGCATTGAACTTCCCAATTTTGTGTCTTCTAACCAGATGTCTTGAAAGAAATTGTTTAATGTAAATAAAAAATGTTTTTGAAGAAAGACATTTTTTTGCTGCCGGAACTCAAACCTGATATTCCTAGTATCAGACTTGTCACTAAGCCACCAATGATAGATTGATGGTATCTCAAGGAATCATGTCTTTTTTTTTTTTTTTCAAACACGGCTAGTCAATCCAAAAGTGGATAATGAAGAGTGAAGCATACAATTAAAAAAAAACATGAGGCAAAAATACAAAGCTGTTAAAATCTTTTTTATTGGATTTTAGAATGCTTTACCAAAATTAGCTGCTATAGGCATATCTTGAAAAGCGTTTGGCGGTCTAACTTAGCCAAAGTCTTAAATATAATATAATATATGTAGGCCTATTCAAATTGGAAACACCAGTAGACAAACCCATGAATTTTTTCTACAAAGGCCTATGAAGAAAGCCTTATCACACTTTAAATTGACCTCTTCTTCGTCTTCGTGAATTGTCTTGCTTGACTTCCATGTCTCACAATCATAAAGCAGTATTGATGACATTCGAGTTGAATATTTGAATTTTTGTAGATGGAGTTATTTCTTTGAGAGGCCAAATATTCTTTAACATAATGAAGGCTGTTCTTGCCTTCCTAATTCTTCTTGTAACATCTTGCTTTGCACCCCCCTCTCTGTCTTTAACGCTTCCAAAGTATACAAAAGATTCAACTTCTTATATTGGGGTGCCATTTATGTTAATTGATATGTTAATGTAGCTATTAATCATATTCTTCATGAATTCAGTCTTCTTTTGATTGATTTTGAGACCAACTCGAGCGGATGTTGTTATTGCCAATTGGAAAGTCTTATCTTGCATTTGGTTTCATATTTATGAATAGAAGATGATTAATAGCCATATTTATTGTTGATGAAGTTCTAATATTAGACAATGATTATGATTTGGATTTTTTACCTTGGTGAGATTACTTTTTTCATTCTTTTTCATTAGTTTTAGTCAAATGAAAAAAATGCATATTTTCTCCATACAATCTTTATAAGAATTATGTTGTTATTGATGTTGCTGTAGATGTTATTATAATTACTGCCATTACTAAAACATCCTACTTCTCTATGACAGTGAGTTCCCTCATAGATTTTGATTACCTGGACTCTCTCATTTCCACCAATGCCAGCCAGTATGCCTCGTCTATGTCCCTGGCACAATCAACTTCAAAATCATCGGTCACGTCCATCATGGGACCAAGTCGTAAACCAAGAATGCATGCCAGACTAAGCAAGGTCTCAATCTTTGTATTATCGTCATTAATGCTATTGCTTTTATTATTATAATTATTATTACAGGGGAGTCCAGCATCATTCAAACTCAGATAATTCGAAGTTTCCTCGAGATTTAGGGTTTTTTTATCTTCTTTGGCAAATTTTTATGGAATTAATGACTGTTTAAGAGCATCTTAACCATCCATCAACTTCACTCCATCACAAATTGGGATTAATTCAGTGAACCTCGGATTCAATAAGGTCGTTGGGACCGTCCATGAGTCCTCGTCGGACCAGAGGTCTTGTTGAATCCAAGGTGTCTCTACAGTGTAAGTGTTTGTGTGTGTGTGTGTGTGTGTTTGTGTGGCTATCTAATATTTAAAGTGTATTGGTTCGTCCATTGGTTGAAATACTTTTTTAAAATAAAAGTTGTCTGACAAACAGTCTCGAGACGCACTTATGCCAAGTTACGATTTGTGAGAATACATGAAAATCAAAGAGCATCGCACTTGAAGAATGAAGTGATAGGGGATGCGTAGGTATCAGAATGCAACGGTACATGCATGTACGGTACTAGTCTAGCCGACCCCAACCATCTCTGTCTGGATGCCCGATGCCCTAGCCAACACTGAGCTTGACACTGACTTGACACTTGACATGAACTACGAGACACCCTACTCCCCCCCCCCCCCCCCCCCATTTCCTTTCACTCTACGTGACTAGAGATCTAGAACCATAATAGTACAAGATGACGACTTGTGGGCTACATGTATATAAGAGTTTAGTTTGTTTAGTTTTGAGAACTTTAAATTAAAAAATAGAAAAATTTCCCCATGAATTATGTTCAGTTGGAAGCTGGATCTCGTTGAAGCCTAGGGGGCTCATGTTTTTACACGCTGAATCCAAGGTGTTTTTATTGACTTAAATAAGGAAAATATATGAGGATTTCAAATGACCTTGTTGGACCCGAGGTCTCGTTGAAACCGAGCTCGTTAAAGTCGAGGTTCTCTGTACTAAATATTGTACAGTATTTCATTAAAACGCCAAGCCTTGCAATTAACTCATTCAGTGCTATTGACGAGTTTTCTCACTGGCCATAAGCCCCACCCATGCACTACTAACAAGTATTTTCGCATTTTAGTTGACTTTGCTCCAACTAAAACTATACATTTTCATCCAATCCAAAAAGGAAAATTTACCAAGAAGCATTCTGGATAGACTTGATCTTTCTTTCTCTTGTCATTGATACCGGGAATTTTGGCATTATATGATTATTATTTCCAGATACAACCATTGAACATTGCTCAGTATATAGAGGCTGTTCACTGAGAATTGGGCTCAGCACTGAATGTTAAGCAATCAAAATTCTGCTAGCCAGGTGGCCCAGGCCTAGTAATATATATCGAAGACTAGCGGACTTCGTGACACTTGGCTTTATAACTTATAACCAGTTATTTCCCTTTAATTAAAAACAATTCGAACTCAGATAATTCGAAGTTATCACCAAATTCCAAGGAATTCATTCTTCATTAATATTGTTATTAATTTCAACAACAATAAAAAAATAATAACTAAATAATCAAAGTTTTTAAAAAAAAATTTATCATTATTGAAAGAATTGTGAAAGAATAACGAATGTTTCAAAATAGTTGCCAGGCCAATTTATCTCCTGACCCTTGTGTGAACATAGTTTACTTACATTATTGAACCTTTTTTTTTTTTGTAAGATTATCTTATAATTTTTGTACTTTTTTTATTTCTTTTACTCTTTTGTTTAGCAATTACATAAGCCATTGTTTAGAACATCATCCCCAAACAAGACACACTCACCTGTGTCATCACAGGATTCTAATGTCATTGAGGCAGTAGCTGATGCGCAGAACAGTCCTGGAGCACGTGCAGCTGGTAAAATACTTTGCAACATCTGTGTTACATATATTCAATTCTTAAATTATTGATTAATATTGAATTGCTTTTTTTTCATTCATGCCCATTTGTGTAGACAAATGCAGGCTTGGTTTTGCCCAAGAATAGATTTTATAGAGATTTTTAATCAAATCTTCATTAAATCTTTAATTTCCTATTTAAGATTTACTTTAATAAAAGGGGGGATGATTCATTTTTCAATGCTGGGGCATCATCTGAAGTCAATGTGGTCTTCTATTCATATGGAAAAACAAGAAACAAAAATGTATGTTGAGTGTTTAGTGATGATTTTTTTAGATATTTCTTTATGCGATCATAAACACAATGAAAGACAAAAGGTGAAATTAAGAAATATGGCTAAAATTGAACATTTAATATTTCTTTGTCTATTTCAAGTTTTTGGTTCTATTGAAAAGGGGCTAGTGATAAGATTATTTTTAAATTAAGAGATACTATGCCAAGGGAACTAACTATCTGATAAAAAGGTTCCTTCGAAATAAGGATAAAAATATAGATGAATTTACAGTCCATATCTCCGCCTTACATCATTTCCCACCATTTCTCAGCTCCTAGGTGGTCATACAAATAAGCAGCCAATTACCAGCACTCTCCTGATAACATATAGACAAGATCTTTTATTTCTATTCAGAGCTCTCCTTTTGCACCTGAATGTGGTGTGGAAAAAGCGTTTAAAGAAACATTCCTTAAGACTCAATGTCGCACTGAGTGCCAACAGGAATCAAACTCACAGCCTTTCGATTGCAATTCCATCATGCTAATACCTCAAGCATGGCAGCACAGTTACAGACATTTCATTTCTATCCACACGTCATTTCAGGCAAAGATAGTAAAAAATCTGGTGACAGTCTTTTGTCTGCCAGAGATCCTAAACGTCCAACTGAAGCACTGACGCCAATTAGGGAAATGACTAGTGAGGAAGAAGATGAAGATATTGGCAAGAAATTTTCCCAGGTCTCCCTCAGCCAGATACGTGAAAGTCAAACCAAGGATGCCTATGTCATGGAGGTAAGTCAAACTCTTCTACTCTGTCCGTTGTCTATTTGTAAATATCTATTAAGCGGTATGAATTTTGATATTTGGTCTTTTCATCTTTTATTGTTAACATTGTGAGCTCATGTTTGTGCTTGAGCAATGTTGTGGTATCTTTTTATTGTATCTACCTTGATGTGAAATTCATTAAACCTATGATTTAAGATAATATTACTACAGGTTTTACAGGTTTTTGGGGTCATTTGACATCCCGTATGTCATTCATATTAGACCTAGTTACCATACCCAACCGGAGTGCAATGGAAGGGCCTTCATATAATATTACTAATGTAGCCTATCAATATCAATGTATATGGAAACAATTCAGTAATTCATACATTGTCTGCTCTTTAATGAAAATTCAAATGTGTCACTCCATCCATTGGCTGATATGCCTAAAATGATGTTGACAGAATGCTTTATATTTATACTTTGTTTTCTCTGTCTCAAAACAGAAAACAGAAAAATAAAACTATGGCTACTATTTTTTCATTTTGAATATCCCAAAATGAAAAGGGGGGAAAGTTAACAAATTAGATAAGTTATCTATTTGTCATTAGCATTAAACAAAGCTGCAAATTATTATTTTTCTTGTATTTATTCTCTAGTCTCATCCAATTGGAAGAGGATGTGAATTTGTACGTACAGCTTTCAATGTCGAAGGTCGCAGTCCTTTAGTATCTCACTTTTTCAATATGAAGGGTTTAAAAAGGGAGGCAGGACAGGTGGTGATGTTACAACATTCTGAGATTGACAGTCTGCCTCCATATCCTTTGGACTATCATAATCACAAATATAATCTTTGTCACTACCAATTTATTTGTCATGATTATTGTAGTTATTATTTTTTTTATTTTTTTTATTATTGTTATTGTTATCATTATTATTATTATTATTATTATTATTATTATTATTATTATTATTATTATTATTATTATTATTATT
>JASKDV010201711.1:0-10847 GCA_032466395.1 Aegires albopunctatus
TTATTATTATTATTATTATTATTATTATTATTATTATTATTATTATTATTATTATTATTATTATTATCATTATGATTGTATTTTATTTTATTGTATTTTATTTTTTTCTGCTATAATTAATGAATTTATTTTCATTAGTACATCATGGGTGCTCTATATAAAATCGCTGATTGTCACCCCTCTTTGTGAATTATAATGATGTACAAATTCTGTTCAATGTGATTATGAATGGTTTGGTATTCGCTCAAATTTTCTAGACGACCCCACATTTTATCTTTTCAGATAAGATTTTCAATGATTTTTTTTAATGAGTCCAGCAGCAGTAAAATGTGATGAAATTATTTGAATACCAATGAAATGCATGAAGATACAGATTAT
Organism: Aegires albopunctatus; assembly: GCA_032466395.1. NCBI lineage: Eukaryota > Metazoa > Mollusca > Gastropoda > Nudibranchia > Aegiretidae > Aegires > Aegires albopunctatus. Next base: position 379 of record JASKDV010201711.1, read on the forward strand.
CTTAGTTTATTAGGCATTGATTTATACACTGCCAATATCATTCGAATCTTAGTATTTACCAAAGCCAAGCTTACTATTTAGGCTTTTGTTGCACTCCAGTTTGCTATTGTATTAGATGCTAAGTTGAATCACGTTCTTGGCAGGTTGCCCGTGTGTCACAATTTGTGAACCTAGTTTGCCTGTTTGATGGAAAGGATTTGAGTATTTGGCCTATCATAGTAATACGGCATCAGGCTAATTTAGATGGATATTGAACTTACCATCCAGATGATGCTAACCAGTATCCCTAACCAGGCAAATAGTGAGATCCATGAGAAGCTATTGATGTGGAAATTCACAAACCTGATATCTCTAAGTGATAAATGTAATCGTTTTGATTTTTTGCTTTATTGTAAATATGGGATCTTTGGTGTTAATATGATCACTGTCTTTTGGCATGAACACGATGATAAGGACAATAGTATTTTATGCTGTTTGTTTATTTATGATAAAGAAATGAAGGGCTCCATCACAGAACTTGATATATGTCGAATTTTGGAGAAGAATTTGTTCAATTGTTTTCTATCGTCAAATAATTCATATTGTTCTTCTCTTTCTCACATTTATCCAACTTAAAAGCTCCCAATTAGTTTTTTATTCACTGTTATGTATAAATCCCTTGGGCTCTTCAAGAACCTTGTACAGGGTGACCCATAGAAAGATGTACGATTTCAAATGCATAAGAAATATTTAGTTGATGATCAAATTGAAAACTCTGTGCACCATTTTGAAGCCGAATTATTAAAATTTTAGCATTATTGATCACACAGGTAGAGCTTAAGAGTTTAGGCAGAAGTGTCAAAAGAAGATTAGGGAGGGTGCATGGTGTTAAATTAGACGACTAAAGCAACAAATATCCCGATTTTAACAACTTGGCAAGTATTTGTTTTTGTGATGAGTCCTTTCAAATATGTTGTTGCTGTTGCTGTTGCTGTTGTTTTGACCAGAGGACCAAGACAAGACTTTATTGTTATTCTATATTGCATACATTCCTTTAGTTATTATAAATATGTTGAATGTTAAAGCTTGCATTTCATTGTCATTTAAGTTTATGATCATCATGTTATACTGGTATTATGGTTCATGTAAATAATTGATACCTTTGTTTTAGATGTTATGGGATGTGCGTTTATAAATGGGTAAATTCTGATACAAAGCTGTTGAAATTTAGGCAACTTAAAGATAGAAATTTGAGAAAATTATCTAAAGATGTATATTGAAAAGTTTTCAAATTATCATCCAAAACCTATCATTTAGTTAGTCCTCTTTCTGGACTAAAGACCAGATTGTAGCCCAGTTTTGTATGTACCACTGGTGATCTCAGTGGATTGGGTTCCTCAAAAGCTTAAAATAGATTAGAGCAAGATTAGATACAGCTCTGAAGTAAGAGTTGAATGGAAATTCCCATGAATGTAAAAACTTATGCTCTTATGAATTTGCATGCTCCTTACCCTAGAATAATGATTGTGTCAGGATAACCGTGCTTTGAAGTCACATTGATTTTAAAAGAGGTTATCAGTACCCATTTTTTTGGACAATGAAGGAAAGTGAAGATACAAAAATAGGACTATTTGACCGTTGTGCATTTTACATAATGCGATTTGTATACACAGACTCGGTTAGAACGACAGTTATACAAGCCTTGGTCCAGATCAACAGTCAAGTCGAGCCATCAAATACAGCTCACGGTAGGGAAAGAGTTTTAAAAAATGGCTTATTTCCACATTTTTTAAATTTGTTCATTCTTTTCCATTGCATTGTATCTGGGGTATATTTTTTAAAATTTATTTTTATTTTTATTTTCTATTTTTCACATCTGTATTTGATTATCTACTAAAAGTGTCATGCTTTTTAATGTTGTGAAAATGTCAGGATCTTTTGATTGATGGTTTATGATTTTTTCTAACAGCTTGGGATTTTTTTTAGTATTTACTATGATATATATATACAAAGGATTTTCATCCATAATATGTGATATTTGCTATATTTGCTAAGCTTGTATAATTTTCAATATTTCTGCCATCAGTCAGCCCATATATCATGTTTATGATGTTGTACTTTACTTTTCTAATCCCCGACTGCTGGAAGTAATTTTTTCAACAGCCAATATTCATGATGAGGATGTAGATAGATGAGCTACTTAAAACAAAAAATTTCATCATTGGATAATATGTTGGAAATGGTATTTGCTTCTTCAGTTTTGTTCGTCAGGCACCTATAGCTGATCGGCAGCAAACCTCTAGCAGTCTCAGGTGTTACTTTTCAGGTTCCTTGTCGGTAATCATACCTTCTCTTGTCAAACTGTTTTGATCTAACAGTGGAACTCAGGAATTATATTATATATTGTATTCAGGTATTTTTTGCAATTTTTTATACACTGAAAAAGTATGAAACTTTGATTGTGGCAAATCAACACTTCTTTACAAGTCCAATGCTTGTTAGCTCTGTGGATATCTTTATTTCAAAAACAGCGCTTTAGATTATTTTACAGTCTGTTCCAGTTGAGTCAAGGAAGTACCCTCTCTCTTTCTCTCTATGCCATCATCAATCATCAATGAATTAGTGTAGACTGCATTGGGTTTTTTTGTTTAGAATTGTCCACTTTTTGGACAGTTCAGACCTGTCTATGTAATCTAAAGATTTTTCCTATCCTTTTAGTCATTGCATCAATTCAAGAATTAAAAACGAATACGTTATCTTTAAGAACTTTTTGTCAGCTAATCATTCTTTAATGGACAGGTTGTTTAATATTGACACTACATCAAATTCAGTCATTTTTTTAGTGTTATCATTACTATTGACTGACATATGCTGCTTTTGTTGCCTTTTTTTATTTTATTTTTTTCTGCCGTATTATATCATGTTTCATTTGTTTGATATGATGGTTTCTACACATTGATGCAAACTTTGGCCTTTGTTGAAGTTATCCGGTTGCTTTTCTAATTAACCATACGATTTTACAAGAGTATTTTCTCATAAATTTGTGTCTGCCCTTTTACCTAGTTTTTATATTGTTTACGGGGAAGAGGGGATATTTTATTATCATTTTTTTAATAATTTTTTGTTTGCTATCATTTGATTTTTTGTTTGTTTTTGTTTTTATTTTTTTTACAGCAAGGTTGGGGGAGGGGCTCATTGCTTATCATTTATCTTTTTCTAATCAACAATGAATACTCAAAGTGGCTGCTAAGTGATTTTAAAGATTCTTAAAGCTCAGACAGTGCCATATCACAAAGTATTAATACTAAGGAAGAAGTACTACAACCCGACGCATATCTTTGTCTCTCTTTCCTACTCCCATATCCTGCTATGTTTGAATCATATAAGAATGATAAGAATACTCAAATAATTATTTATTCTTGTGTATTAACATGCTGAGTGGTAAGCTATTACATCAGGAGTCCCGACTTTGCTCTCCCATTCAAGACTAATTATTCTTATAGCGCTAGTGATAATGAGAAACACAGCATATAGTTCAGTAGATAGAGTAAATGTGTATAATAATACACTCCACTTCATAATTGTGGCAGTCCTATCGGGACTCTACTTACAAATTCCGAACTCTTTGTTACAAGTATGTTTATGTGATCCTTGCTTTACTAATTCAGTTATAATAGTAAGGAGGAAGTAAAAAATAATGATGTGAAAAGCTCTTTGTTACCATCTCAGTAAAGGAAGCAAAAAAAGCTCTTATTGTTTTAATATTTTTTTCTCTGTCTTATTTACATAATGAGCCATGCTTATAGTATAGTGTTGTGCAATACCCTCAAATTCATAAAGAAACATTTATTAAAAACGGCAAGATAATATATTATCAATGTATCTTCAAGATTTTTGTTCAGACTCTGATAACGAATAATAATTTTGGAATAACTTTTTAAAGAATAATTTAACGTTTCCTAGTGAAGTGAAATGTCAAAGGTTTTAATGAATTAAATTCGTAAATAAAATTCCCTTTGTTAATTAAAAGGAGAATTTTTTTCTTTTGGGTCCACACCAAAGTAAGACTTGATTAACCCTGGTGTCGCCACAGTGCAGTGCTGCAAGTGGTCCATTGGGGTTAATTATCTTGCCAAATGAAATATCCAGATGCCAAAGCTGGTCTAGGACACCTAGGCTGCATTTCAATGACTTATCCACTCGACCGTATGAGTTATTAATATTATTAACTACATTCGGACGTCCTCATCCTCGAAACTTAAGTTTCTATTTCATCTAGTTCTTTAATTCTTTGTATCGTCACTGTCAACAGCGACAATATGTGATTTTGTTCTTGACAAAGATGAAATATGGAAACATTGAATTGTCCTGTTTTTATTGAGTCTTTTTTATTTCATGTCCTTTTATTTTCAATACAATTCAACTGTGGCTTCACTCTTACTAACTACAGATCATTGTCTAATGTTCATATAGTTTGTTTTTTGTTGTTTCACTAATCCACATACATTCTAGATGTTATTTAAACAAAACTTTGTTCTCATTTATTGATTTAAAAAAATAATACCTTGTCTGTCCTTAATTTATGGATAATCATGGGCTGTATTGCTTTGAGATTTATCATTATCATTGTCTCCGACTCATCCATTCACTGGTGTTTGATTTTGCTTGCAGTTTATGTACTTCGCATGTTTTCGTATATGATGACATCATCGTTTTCTTGCAAAGGTAATTTACCTCAAAGTTTTGCAATATCATATTGTTGAATATTTTTGTGATGCTATTTTACAGAACTGCTTATATATAAATTTATGTGATGTACATACAGCAATAATGGCAGTGAATTTTGTTGACTATTTTAGTGTATGCTTATTTCAATGGGCATTTTTCATGGAATATTTTATATTATTTATTACTGAGTAACTCTTCGAGTTGATTTGTAACTAATAACCATTCATAGGAACATGGTAGCACAATACGTAATATGAAACAGTTGGAATAGATACCCTTAGAGGAGCTAAGATCTATAAATATATTTGTAATATTCTTTAAAGCAATTAATGGTCAAATATATATCCTCATAAATGAACTCAACAAAAGTAATAGGACTAGGAACTCAGTAAGTCAGACATTTAACATCCTTGAATCTAAAAATGATTGCCATATGCATTCTTTCTTGCCAAGCACTGCAAGATTGTAGAATAAATTGAATTCAGATTTTAGAAGTAGCGAAATTGTTGATACTCTTAAACATAGGCTACAATATGAAATATTTATACCTATATACAGTTAGTTAAATAACATAATACTTATAAACAAATACATATTTTTATATTTTTGTTGTTGTTGTCATATTGACAGTAATACTTATCCTTGTTGAGTTTTGTCACTTTTTTGGAAGGACTCAAATCATTTTGATTCCGAGCCACCACACTAAACACTTGACCACACAGCTTCACATTAATATTGATCACTAATTATATGAAGATGATTAACTGTTTGAAGAATCCTGCTTCAATGCTGTTTATGCATTTATTCAAATCTGAACTGTTGATACTAGAGCTAAGTTATTGCATATTTAGCAATACTTTTAGTCATTGATTTTAATATTGAAAGAATTTGAACTTTTATAGATAACAAAGATTATGTTTCAACATTAATTAAATGTAAACCAACAGTTGATAACTGTCCCATGACCTTATTACAAAACAAAAAACAAAATCAAAACAAAATATGTATAGAGAATTATTCTTGGCCGATACTATAGTGACAGGCCCATCAGCGTAAAGTCTGAAAATTATACATTTTACCTGTAAAACAGTGTGTCATAATATGCATGAATTTCATCTCCAACAGCTCAAGGTCATTTTTGATTAGTTTCAAAGATTAAGTATTCAGGTATACTTTGCCAGACTTGATCTGGATTAGTCCCCCACTATGATAGTGGTCTTAGAGTTGGGAAAAATGTATAAAATATGTGAATGCTTCAACCATATTCAGCTTGTTAAAGTATTTGGTCCTTGGAGATTTATGTTGATCGAGAATTTATTGTGGGTAAAATGTAGACTGCTTTTTTATAATGGTTTGGTTTTATAAATTGTGAGGGATTTTCATATCATTTGATTGGCAAGATTGATGATTTACTCTTGAAATGTAAATACATTCAGAGTTGGAATACATACAATACATACATACAAATATACTTTGATTAATGATAGCTTTAATTTTTGTATTTTTCATTTAATTGCTTTATTTAATTATTCAATTTTATGTTATTTATTTATATATTTATTTTTATTGCTTTTATGTAGATTAATCATAGCAATTGTGTATTTTGGGTGCAATTTGGCTTAATTGAATACTAACAGTGTGAATTATCTTTTCATGATCGTGAAAAATTCATATAGTTGAATTATGATTATTGTGAATATAACGATGAACTTCATTTCATATGTCAATCATGTCAATAATTCTAATTTATTTTTCAATATGAATTCATAGATGTTTTTTTATAATTGGTTTCAATGAGGAAAATAATTCATATAATAATAACGCGTTATTGTTCACAAAGTTCACGAGCAATAAAGAAAACTTCATTGTAAATTTACCCATTTCTCTACTGCAAAAAATGAGAAGTCAAAATAGATAAACATAAATCTAAATGCAATACATGTAGTATGTATCTGAAACAATGGCTGAATGGCATCAAACATCTTTTGAAATCTACAGTTTCACTTTATTTAACAGTACATTTACTCATTCAGCCCTGCACCTAACATATTATTATTATTATTATTATTTATTATTAAAACATTGTCATCATCAGAATTATAACTTCTTTATGATATTTAATTTAGTCCTCTACTGGCTCTAATATCGGCTCTTAATGATATTTTTAATGATTGTTTTTCACTGCCATGTATTGAATGTTTTACAGCAAACCTTCAATTACTTCAAATTATGTGTTCATATCAATGTGTTCTAGCATTGGGAAGATATGACCCAGAAATGTTGAATAGTGACAGACCATATTAAATCATAGATAGCTTTGCCTTTTAGTCACTTTTTGCAAGAGGACAAACCCACTTCATTATCAATACTGCCTTTTTCACCTTAAACCATGAACAACAGACTTTTACTTTCCCCTTTCCTGGGCACATCTTGCTACGTATTTCCATTACAGACCTCCTCCCTTCAAATCATCCATAAGTCCTCTCTAGGTTGCTCAACATCTACCGCTGATCCTCTGCACTTGTGGGCCCCACTGATCTTACCATGCCTCTAGTTACTTTTGCAGAGTACACCAAGTGTCAATGAGTAAATTTTTAAGCTGCAATGGACTATTCTCATTTTCCAGACTTTAACTGGATTACGCTATCACTATGGCAACTGCCATAGTCCCTTTCATCCCATTTATCAATCATCAATTTGTATAATTTGTTCATACAAGTACATTGACTTTTATCGTGACAATCTTGGGGCATTTGGACATATTTTTTGTTCCTTATTTCAATGTTTAGGTCCTTGGCATTAGAATTTAACTGTTATAAATGTCAGGGCAAATTTGAAATGCTTCATGCAGCGTATAGGACCTATATTTCCAAGCCTTTGGTGATCTATCAGTCAGGCAATGCCCTGAAACAAAAATTAAAAGAAACCGAACATATGCTGGTGTGCCTATCGGCATTATTCACTTTAACTAAAAGAAAGAAAAACTAACACAAACCCGTCAAATGCAAGGAAACTGACCCGTCAAAATACAAAGACAAGTATAAAAATTTAACCTCACGGGTGTGTCCTACAGTCATCCCCCAATTGACTGCCAAGCACTTGAAGATCAATGGGTAGATCACATTAGACTGGTTGAGCAACCCTGGTATAGGATATCATTCAATGCACAATTTTTCTGCCAGATCTGATTGTATTTTGGAATTTTCAAAAGTCAGCAACTAGCTATGCATAAAATATACTTTTCAAGTATTTTTTTTACTGAAAATTGTTTAGAAATGCTAGAATAATTATTCTCGTTTTATGGTAACTTTTGTATTTTGTGTGGTGTTGCCTAGTCTCATGGAAATAAATTTCTCTGGACAAAATCACAATATTGTGACAGATGTTGAATATCTTTCAGAAAAAACTAGTATACAACTGTTCCAGAGAATATCATACTTATTAATGATATAAGACATAACCATATCGAATTGTGTCATAGATCCGTTATAGGATTCATATAATTCAGTATGTTAAAAAAGGAATCTTAAGAATGAATGGTCTTAATGTAACAATAGATCTACTCTTTGTTTATTTTTTACTTTTGTTTTCATGTTATTATTATATTAAACTTTTTGCACCTATTGATGTATTATGTTTCATCTGCTGTGTAAAATATATATTTCTACGCTATTTATTTTATGTATAACATGCACCATGGAACGGTAGAATGTGGAAGAAAGGGAGCATGTATGTTGTCAAGTGAAAGAGAAAATGAAGAGCTTTTTTCCACAACTCAGTAACTACAGTTACGATGAATTTTACAGCCCTGTCTTTCAACATCAATAATACAAAATTCTGATGGGATATTACAAAATGGAACACTTTTGTAGTCTCAAAATCATTCAAACTATGAGTACCGTACATTCTAGCAAATATCCGGTGATTATTCTCTTTTCCAAGAAATATCACTATTTTCAAAAAAAATTTAATGAAATTTTAAATTTCCAATACTGAGTTTTGGAAAAACGCTCTTCAAATTCTGACAGTAAGTAAAATTTGGGTTAATTAAGTTCATCTTTTCTCATCTTATCGTAAATCTTTCAGTCCCAGGCTGATTTCCACGATTTGCCCAAGCTGTTTCAGGAATGTTCACTACATTTGCACATTGAGACATATTTAATTTAGTTTAAATATAACAATATAAGTAGTTTGTCTAATATTATTACGATGTTATACGTCAAAATGAAAGAAAATATTAAACTATCTGGTTTTGCTTTTTGGGGTTTTTTTAAATTTGATTTTTACTCGAACCATTTATTTTCATAAACCTCTGGCAGTGGCTCATGGGACTCAAAGAGTTAAATTACTTATGCATGCAGTTTAACATTTTTGCTTTAAAGAGAGGGCTTAGGTAAAACGGTTTTTTTGTTAAGGCTCTCAATGTCAAGTAGAATCTTAAGTTCAAGAAACGTAAGATCCTCTTCCGATCAAACAAAACTTAAACTTACGATTATAGAATATACATTTTATGGTGGTAGATCATTTTCTACTTTTGGCCCATCCTTTTGGAACTCACTCCCCAGGTCAGTAAAAGAGGCACACACACAGTCTTACTGCCTTTAGATCAAAACTTAAACATTTGATCTTTAATTCAACAATTTGTGATTTCTCGTGAATTAATCTAGATTAATCTCATTGTAACTTTATGTATACCAAACATTAATTAGAGATCTAACGTTGTAAAGTAAAGCGCACAGAGCATCACTGCGTATTGATTGTGTGCTGTATAAATACATTCATTATTATTAGTAGTAAAAAAGCAGGATTTTCCTGTAGGTCTAGATAACATCTCAAAATGGTGCCTTTCCATTGGTAAAACATTAGAATTCAGCCTAAAATGGGGTCAGCAGCATCCGATATACATGTAGTTTATAATGATACCAAAAGTGAACTGGGAGTTATATGTATTAAAATTTGATTTTAGAGATGAAATGTTATCACTCAGTCAAACTCCTTGTAACTCAGGCCTTGCCTTAGCTTCTCTTCATCTATGTGTTTTCGAGAAAACGTTATGCTATTTATTTGGTTTGAATGAAACATGTTTTTATTCTTTGTACCATAATGCCTTTTGGGGATATTTTTGAAATATTGCAATGTCAGTCAGCTATAAGAATACCACTCAATGATTTCATATCCTTCACCACAATTATTATTATTATTAATTTGTTTCTTGTTTGATAATAAATTACTAGTCTTGAAAAACTATACGTATATCTATGTCATTTTAGTTCATGATTGGTTGTTGCTTAGTAATTATTCATTTTGTTTGTTTTTGATAAGAAGAGTTAACATGACTTTGCCTAAGTGTGAAAGATTAGAATTATGTCTTGTTGTCCTTATGAAATTTTATTTGGTCCCATCCTCTCTTGGTATACTTGTTATTTATTATTATTATTTTATTATTTGAAGTGCTTCTTTTCCTTCTTGGCAATTTTTTTCCTTTTCTAAAACGTCTAAAGTGCCTTACCTAAGAACACATCATTAATAATTTAGTGAGAAAATTTGCATCTAGGACGGATTTGAAACCACCATGTGACCCAGCTGAATGGTTTTGTTTTCAGGTGTTTGTGTTAAGCCACTCAGCCACTGAATGGTGCCCCCAGATGCAAGGCATTTGCGCATCAATTTGTGTATGACAGAATGGGTTAGTTAGTTATTTGAAGTTTAAGGGCTCAGTCAACCACTAGGGTTATCTCAGAGTCCATGAAAAAGTAAGATGA
>JASKDV010201722.1:0-10847 GCA_032466395.1 Aegires albopunctatus
CTTCTATTAGAATGAAGACGGTATCTTGTCTGGTATGCTGGTAAAACACTTTTGAAGTTAACATTCCCAGAAAATTTAATGTAGTTGAGTATGTGAAAGTAAAAACTACTTTCTATTGTTGGTATATGATTATGAATTCTTATTTGTTGCAGATGCCTTGCTTTCCAATATATACACGTTCAGGAGAAGTTACTGCATCAGTTGATCTACTTGACAGTGGCCTTGTACTGAAGGAGGAGGAGATTGATCGTCTCTTAAAATTCCATCAGTTTGTTTTCTCCGGTGTCCTCCACCTTATCAAAGATCCAATGGAGTTTGCTCCATCTGTCTCAGATGTTGGTTCTATCATTGTTCCTCTAGATGGTAATTATTAATTTGTGTCAATATTTCCCTCATGAATGAGTAAAACCACGAATAAAAGTTTTATTTTTTGGTTGTTAACGTTGTCATAGAATATGGGTGGTTTTATAAGTGTGATTTCAGCTTTATTCATAAATGTTGACACTATCGTAGTTGTTGCGCATCTTGATGCGCATGCGCAGTGATTTAGGCCAAACTTTGTTGCGCATGCATACATAGTTTTTGTTTTAATCTTAGATGTTATTTTGTCAGTTTAAGTCTGACTGAGTAACATTGGGAAGTTATCAGTTACTTCCGACTGCCACGCATGTGCACCGTAGGTTATTCCGACCAAAAAACGGGTGAACGTTAATTTTAATGAAGTCATTTGTCATCGAAGAAGTCGGAAAATATATTATTCCGCAAATCTTGATTTTAACGAATGACTATCTCAATGAAGATGAAAGAAAGGGGGTCATCGATCGGATGAATGCTAGTTTAGATCTGGAGTCAATTACTGCTTTACTTTCGCTATCAGATGAAAATTATCACTTTGCAAGGCATCTCTAATTAATTTATTATCTTTGACAATCGTTGGTATTCACATCAATCTTGTTATATTTATGATATATGAATTTTTATTTTATTATCGAGGCTTGCATATCAAATGTATGACAGGGATCTCGCATTTCTAACTTGCATACAGCTTCATAGGCCAGTTACGTTAAGCATCATTTGAGTTTGCGTTTATGATTCCTTACTTAGACATAGGCTCATGCGCATTGTGTAAAACTATGTGCAGCATTTTAATTTATGGCCACATAAGTGCAGCCTGATTTTTTTTTCGAATGCAAAATATGAAAAAAAATTAAGGAATTTCAAAAGGGAAATTTAGAATGTTTTCATCTCTTTTATTGAATGTTTTTATTTTGAATTTCTCACTTTGACTTAATATGCTCATTTCATTAGACATGGCATAGACTCATAGGCATTGCGTATAAGTTTACAGTCGTAGAATTTATCTATTATTTATGTCTAAATATGCTCATTTTATTGGTCATTATTCTCATAAATTTTTTTTCTTTAATTTTACAAATCTTCGTCCATCATAAGGTACAAACAGTCTCCACATTGACTGGGACTTTGTGGACAAAGTGCTTACTTTCAATGGAAATAACAAACGCATTGGTGTCAGCAATAGAGAGGAGAAATTTGTGTTCCGTACAGATGACTTCAAGGATGCTGTAGTGATGCCTTCCTATAGAAATATTGATCAGCCTCAACATTTCTATGTTGCTGAGATAAGAAATGATTTGAATCCACTCAGCCCTTTCCCATCCCCTGAGTTATACAAAACATTCCAGGTAATTCTATGGCTGTCTTTGATTTTCATCACATTGAATAAGATAGTAAAATATATATTTCTCCTAAAGCCATTGTTACCCATACAGAGATTATCCCTGATTCTTTGGTACGGTAGGGGAATTCAATATATCCTAGAGAAGGTAGCAGTTTGTCACATATTTCAAATATGAATTTTACTCTTAGAGTGAAGAAATTGTCAAAAAGAGCTTTTTTGATAGACTGAGACAATGAGAGTGTCTCAACCAGGATTTTAACTTTTGTCGTATTTTGAACCTGGTAGGCTAACATCAACTATATTTTATCAAAGAGAACTAAATAAAATGCCCACTTTGATGGATGAAATAGATGATAGAATTCTGGACAGGATAAATTAAAGATATGATAAAGCTAGCTTCCTTTGAAGGTGGGTTGGGCTGGTAAGTTTTTAATTTAGTTATAAATAGTTGTATTTTTAGATGAGCATCTTTCAAACTGATTAATATATCCCTTTTGATACAGGACTATTACACAACAAAATATGGACTGGCTATCTCAAGCTCAGAGCAGCCGCTTCTTGATGTAGATCATACATCAGCTCGCCTGAATCTCCTTACTCCAAGGTTTGTAAATTGTATTAATACAAGTGTCAGATATCTTGATCAATTTTTTTAAAGCAGTTGGTCAGAATTTTCCCCACATTTTATGATTCTTTGAATTATAAGCTTTTCTGAGGGAGTCCTCTCTTTTCCCTTTGTTCATTTCCACTTATTTATGTAATGTAAACTTAATAGAACAATACAAATTTCTTAGCATTATATGATTTGTGTTACTTTGTTTTACATCATACCATCTTGTTATGCCTAATGGATTGTCATTAAGAAAAATTACTGAAGCAAACTCCTTTAACTCCAATCTATATTCTTTTTTCTTATTATAGGTATATGAATCAAAAAGGTGTTGCATTACCTACAAGCAGTGCTGAGACAAAGAGGGCCAGGCGAGAAAACTTGCAGCAGAAGCAAATTCTGGTACCAGAACTCTGCGATGTTCATGTTTTTCCTGCATCTTTATGGAGAAAGACAGTTTGCTTGCCAGCTATTTTGTATCGTACCAATTGCCTTCTTTTGGCTGAGGAGCTTCGTTGTAAAATATCCAAAGAGACAGGAATTGGAATTGAGACTCTTCCTGATGGATTCAGATTCCCTAAATTGTATTTTGGGTTTGAGACAAATCCAGAAAAATTGAAAGAAGCAGAATCTAGCAGTGAAGAAAAATCACTTTCATCAGGGGACGAGAAATGTGATACAACGTCAGCAAAAAAAAAAGGAAAGAAATCAAAAACGGTTGATCCCTCAGCTAATGACATGGAGTTAATTGATTTTAAAGAAGGAAATAACAATAACTGTTCTAGAGAAGAAAGTTTATCTCCACAACAAGATAACGTAAGTCATAAAGTCTCATCATCCATTCTTGTAACCGATGATAATGAATCTTTTGAGCATCATCAAACCAATAAAACAGAATCTGATAAAGATGAAAATGCCATCAGTCTCACAGATGACTGCCACAAGAAGCCCTGCCAGTCTCTTATAGACAATTCCAGCGATGTCATTTTATCCTCACCAGTGAATCAAAATAGTGAAAAAGATTCCAATGGCAAGAAAAGTCAGGAAAATTATATGAATAAAGATATTAACTCAAAGCTACACCATGATGAGTGTAACCACGTCACCAATGAAGCCAGTGTGAAAGCATTTACCCTTGATGACATTATACGATGCAAAAATAACAGGCAAGCTACATTATCTACAAATTGCAACTGCTCTGATTCTAGGCAGCAAAAAGCCAGCAGCGTGAATGACCCCCACCATCTTAATTCCGATTTCTTTTCTCCCTCCAGCACCGTGGAAGAATCTATTGCTCAAGCACCTTCCCCAAAGCAATCAACTGTTTCATCAAATGTTTCTGAGTCCCACCTTATCAAATCATCACCACCCCAATCTACTGCCACAAATTTTCCTGTCAGTAAACCAACTACCAAAGAAAATGAGAGTGATACCCACGTGCAATCATTAGTTGATGTTAGCAATACTATGAGGAAGAATGGTCCAAACCACAAGGACCCATCCGGTGCTATAAATAATGTTGTGAATATACAAGTGCTTTGCGAGACGCCCTCTGTCTCATCACAATTGAACAATTCCAATCCTGCGATATTTATATGTTCAACATCATCATCATCATCTTCGTCATCTTCATCACCACCAGCAACTTCATCTCCCCTGTTGCCAACATCTGTGCCATCCCTTGCAAAATCTAATACCACCTCACAGGCAGCTGATATTATTTCTCACTCATGGCCTGACCATTCCTCCACAGTCAAACCCATTTCTAGTCATGATGTACTACCACCTTTACACCATAAGTCTGCTGAATCACCAACATTGTCTGTATCTTCAACCGCAGCTGCCATGACAATCTCAGGATCTTGTCCTCATCATAATGAAAAGTACTCCACGCCACCAGATGCTCAGTCCTCTGAGGCAAGGGCTACTGCTACTCGGCCGAATGGCAATTCCACTCTCGTAAATGACATTCAAGTTTGTTCTTATCCAGGTTGTGAACATAATACTGAATTTGCTCATTCATCTGCCTTCAACCCAACATCTCACCCTCCAACTGAAACCCAAGAAGGTTCTGACCAACCAGTCTGTGATAAAAGCAGTAACTCCACCAACCATGAAGACCCAGGATCTCTGATTTCAAATGCATCATCAAAACAAATTGTTGCACAAAGAAACCTTTCTTTCCAACTCTGTAATGGTCATGATTTGCCTAATACCAGTAATGGCTGTGAATTTGAAAGTGAAGAAACCCACTCTAATGGTAATGAATCCTTCAAAATGGGGAAAAGAGTATCTAATGGATTCTGTTCAAAAGAAAATTCAAATGAAATTGAAGAGAAACAAAGCATAAAGTACACCTACCCTGAAAGCGTAAGTCCATCAACACTTTCAACCTCACCTCCTAATAATTTTGAACCTGCAATCATCATGAACACCCTGAGCGCTGAGCTCAATGGCGAATTAGAAATTGATCTCATTGAACCAGACCTTGACACTTCTACATTCCAGTCATGTGAAAATATGTGGGGAGATGACAATGGTAAGGAAAAGAAGGAAAAATGCCAGGAAGATAAACAGGACTTAAATGGAGGCTGGGACAAAGGAGAAAAGTCTCCCAAATTCACATCTTTTCCTCAATCATCAAAAGACACTACAGAAAATATTGCTTCTGATTTTGATCAGTTTAAGGATTCCAGTTTCATAAAATTTTCGTTTTCCACTGAAGTACCAAATCATCTTGAGGAGAAAAAAGATCTAGTCATTAACACTTGGACCTCTGAAAAAAGAGAGGCCAAGCCGTCTAGTTCAGAAACACCCTCTTTTATACAATCACAAAGTCCTAATGACTCTGAGGCTATGGAAAACAAAACCTCACTCAAAGTAGAAGATAAAAGCACCATGCGAAAAAGCAACGGCTCTGCATTTCCAATCAGTGTCTGGAAACCAGTCAGACCCCATGATTGTCAGTCTGACAAAGTCACAGCCTCTGGGGAAGATTCAAATACTCATGTTCCATCTTCACCTTTATTACAAGCATCATCATCTTTATCATCAACCGTGAGCCTTGACAAAGATAGAGTTTTATCAACATTC
Organism: Aegires albopunctatus; assembly: GCA_032466395.1. Lineage (NCBI taxonomy): Eukaryota > Metazoa > Mollusca > Gastropoda > Nudibranchia > Aegiretidae > Aegires > Aegires albopunctatus. Next base: position 5,403 of record JASKDV010201722.1, read on the forward strand.
ATAGGACCAAGTCCTTGCTTGATTCTTCAAGCACTTACCATGTCTAATGCAAATGATTTCTTTAGTCTTGAACGGCTAGAGACTATTGGGGACTCCTTTCTGAAGTACGCCATCACCGTTTATCTCTACTGTTCTTACCCAGGTATTCATGAAGGCAAATTGAGCTACCTTAGAAGTAAACAGGTAAGATTGTCACTAACAAATAACTTACATAAACAGGGATGGAACCTCTTCCGGTTTTTCCAGATTTCCGGGGATTTTTTCATGTAGATAAGATGTATTTAAGTGTCATAATTGAAGGTATGCTGTCCATTGGTAAAACAGGCAAAAATAAAAATGTTCAGGTTTATTTTTAGAAGCTTGGTTCCATCCCTGAATGAAGAAAGTATGAAGGAATCTTTATTTTTCATACTACAATTGAACCCGCTTAATCCAAATTCGTCAGGTTTCTGAACAAAAATTTGATTAACAGGTCATTTTATATAGAAATTTTTATTTTTTTTTGTATTTCCAAAACATTTGGAATAACCAGGTTGGACTGTATAGTAATAAGGATATAAAGCTGGATTTGTAGTCTTTAACTTTTTAACAAGTACATAATCAAAGATGTAACATAAATTCTCCCCTCAGGAATTTATATCCTTCTAGTGCCCTGGGGAACATATAACAAATCAACCAATTTGGGGGGTTTTATGATCAACATTGAATTATTTTATACCAAGATTGAGCTGCTTAGAAAAGAGAGAAATTTGCATTACACAGCGTGCGCAGCCTATGCATATTAGTTCCTCGTGCCAATGCCGTTACCTCACCGGGTCAAAGTGCAGGGAGCTACTGTGGCGGCCAGCGCTAATTATCATTTTATGGGGTTAATGATTGTGTTATTAGCGATGTCCCGGTTGAGTTCTAACGATTCAGATTATCAAGTACACTAGGTCAAGAAATCATATTTTTGAGAGAAAAAAGAAGGGTGGAAATATCCTACATGACCTTTTTAATAAAGCTGTTGAAAATTGGAGTTATTTTTAATATTAATAATGGGAGTGAAGTGTAATAAGATTACTTAAATCTTAAAAACTTGATGTGGTATGTAAAAGTGAATTTGATATAACTAAAGTACTCATATCAGGCAATTCACTCGCAAAAAATGGTATCCATATTAGATATAGTCCATTCATGAAACATCGTTAAAAGAAGTCGACTTGATTTTGTGGGGGATATAAAGTTTTCATCAGCAGTTCGCTTAAACAATGAGTCATTTCCACATGCTTTTTATTCGGAAATCACTGATGAGTTTGAAATCGTGGTGATTTGAAGATTATTTCAAGTTAAGTGCCCATACAAGTTAAGGCAAAGACAAAAGCTATCATGGAAATAATAACATATCATAGACATATTCATCATGAGCATTTGGTATTCAACCCACGGCTCCGTTAGACCTACATCCTGTGACGCTGTGTCAGATTCTTGAATCCTTTATAATGTTCAATGACATAGGAACATGGGTATAAGGAATAGTACAACCAGCTTTCAAATATTGAGAAGTGCAATACACATTACAGCCCGATAACAATTTGCTATCATCATAATTATGGAACACATAAGCGCTTTGCACTTTCTGCTATCAATTGAGTGTTTTTCAATGACTATTGACTTTGGTTGTTGTTTATTTTTATATATAAGTTATAAGTTATTGTTCTAACACATTTTACACAAGGTTTGTTATAATGCTTATCTAATCGGTCCTCACTCAATTTAATGTAAAAAAAACTCGCGAATCTCCTCATAGCAAATTCCATACCACTGGGTCTCCGTTATTTTATTTTTTTTAAGTCACATTCTTTTTTTTTCACAAGTAAGGCACAATTCATCTAATACACGTAAATGATGCTCTTCTGAATGGGCCATTGTTACCTGCAGGACTAAGCTAGGTAAAGGAAAAGGAATAAGCATATTATAAGATATACCGTAATGTTATCTGGTAGCTGAGCAACAAATTGTAAAAACAAAAGTATTGAGCATGCGCCTTGTATTTTAAAAGCTCTAAACTCTAATTACAAAGCGGTAATTAATATGGATGTAATATTTTGCACTCTGTTTAAATACATATTATAGAATTATATGAGATAATAAGCCTTGTGTTTTAAAAGCTCTAAACTCTAATTACAAAGCGGTAATTAATATGGATGTAATATTTTGCGCTCTGTTTAAATACATATTATAGAATTATATGAGATAGTAAGCCTTGTATTTTAAAAGCTCTAAACTCTAATTACAAAGCGGTTATTAATATGGATGTAATATTTTGTGCTCTGTTTAAATACATATTATAGAATTATATGAGATAATAATCAATTCACTCTTACGTCCCATTTTTGAGAAAATTGAATTTGAAATATATACACCAAATTAGATAATATTAAAAAAACGGTAGTACTTTCAAGCTCAATATTACAGAAACTAAAACTCACAAAAGAGTCGTTTTCACACACAAATGGGGGAAAATCACATATTTCCTAACAATGGTCAAACAAAGACTGTTGATTGCTCTTTGATGGTGAAATTAACCCCTCAAATTGGGAAAAATTCAGCGTTACAGGAAACCAGCTATTTGCAGTGGGGTAATTCCCACTGGGACCATTGTCCGGCAAAGGCACGGCTGTGGTTCTTTGAACTGACGGATTTATGGGTTGTTCACCACCATTCGTTGCTTCGGAACTGAAATGCACAAATTTGGGCCGTTCTTGCAAGCTGTGATAACCTTTTATTATAAGCACACAAAAAAAGTTTTGAACTCTTGTAAATTTTTGTTTTTTGATTGCAGACAGAAAATCTAAGAGTTAATCAAGTTATATTTAATTGGAATGTATTGGTGTTATTATCAATTTGCCAACTGTGACATCTAATAGGTCCTGCTGCTGTATTTCCTTTTCACACTTAATATTTTAAATTTCAGGTGAGCAATTATAATTTATACAGACTTGGAAGGAGAAAGGACATAGCTGAATACATGGTGTCTACCAAGTTTGAACCTTATGAGAATTGGCTGCCACCTGGTTTTGTCATTAACAATGAGCGTAGAAGGGGGCCCGTCCCTAAAGTGGTCATTGCATCATCAACTTCTAGAGTCAGTAATGCCCCACGCAATTTCTTTGTTGATGAGACAGGAGATTCAGCAGGTATGTAGCCAATTTTTTTTAATGTATTGATAAAAGATGATGGTAGATTATGCACATTAATGGGATTCATACAGGCTTTCAAAGTTGTGTTCGTGGCTGGCCACTTGTATATAATACATTGAAATGGGGTTCAATATATTATAAAGTAGCCAATCCACCTTCTCTGACAGCTATTGTCCAGGTTCAATAGTCTCTTTTTCATATTTTCTGTTAATGAATAAGGTGGCCACCTGGGTACACATAATGCCTTAAGACTTGTCTAAGACAAGGTCAATCTACTTAATTGATCCTTTTTTTCTCCTTTCTCTTTGCCTTTCCTTGTCGATTTTATCGTGCATGTTCCTATCTATAAAATGTTGATCTAGCAACTTAGAAAAGATAGATAAATCAAAAACTATCCTTATAATAGTGGATAACAGGGAGAAGAGTCCTCAATTCATCTAAACAACACATTTGCCTAGGGCCCATTTCATAACATATTGGTTTTCTGAGCAATGGCCTTAAATTCTAAAGTGCATTAGATCTACGCACATAGTCTATAGTTATTAGTAAGTATCCGTAGCAAGCTGAGCTCTGAAAGAAGAGAGGTGTGGTTAAAGAGGCTAGCAGGTTTTGCTCTTTTCTTGTGAATTTATTCCTTAAAAAACAAAATATAGTGTAAACCTACTAATTTTAAATTTTATATTTTTTTAAAATAAATAAATAAACAGACAGGACTGCTGTAGATGAGAGACTATGATGAAAAATAATTATCAAACTTATGGAAGGCAGCCTATTGTCTAAAGCATCTGGTTTTGTCCAGAGGGCTGTTGCCTTCTACAAATCATGGTGCTTGCTTTCTTCTGACAGGCATTTTTGTCTATGGGATTTAGAGCTTTTCTTGTTTTCACCACACTTAATTGTTATATTATTTACCCAATCAACCCCTTCCCTTGTTAGTTACCTAATCAATCTCTTCCCTCTCTTCAGCCAAACAAGATGAAGCTGTACAATTCAACAAAGAACTAGAATGGATACAGCAGACCCAGGAAGCAGATCAGAAAGATGAAATGGAAGATCCTGATGGAGCTGCCATTCCGTACAGTCTTCAGTGCCAACATGGTCTACCTGACAAAAGTGTCGCTGATTGCGCTGAAGCTCTGATTGGGTGTTATCTGACAACATCTGGTCGTAAAGCTGCTTTGATGTTCATGTCATGGCTTGGCCTGAAAGTTTTGCCCAAGAAACTGTCTCAGAAAATTGGCAAGGAGAAGCACTGTGGGAGTGAAAGATCAAAATCAATATGGCAGCAGGTTTGGTTTCTTTGATTTTAATATTAAGCATTTAAAAAAAAATTAAATTGGTTTATTTACAAGAGGGCGTGAACTAGCTCGTGTCTGTTGACCACATGAATATTTACTCATTTACATTTGGGGGCGCCAGTGGTTAACAGTGTTAGAACATATAACCACTGGTCATTTGCGGTGTGTCCTTAGGTATGACACTTTGTCCCATCTACCTCAATCAATTCAGGTGGGAATGAGTACCTGGCCATTAAGACAGCTTTTTCCGTGTCCAAAAATTGTAATTGCGCCTAACAGGCTGCCAGTCATGTCCTATGTGTTCTGTGTTGCTGTCAGTCAGGGGTTGTATAGGGCCAGATCTAGATTCATGTGTCTTCTTGCCTTTTAATGTATCAAAGCCAATTTCTTTACTCTTCTATTCAAGCGGTATTCTAATTTGAGTAGCCTCTATCCTGGCAGTTCAGTCATATCCATAAAAGTAGCTATAAATTATACTGTTATAAATCCTGTTAAGAAACTTTGTTAATTCATAAATATTGCTTAAAGTTTAAAACAAGATGCAATGGTTTTAGCAAGTTGGCCGGCTTTTTTGAACACATATGGGTTGCCAGAACTGTACTCAAGGTGAGAATGATATCTGTATCTATATTAGGCGAAAATAGAATTCTTGATTTGTATTAATTTCTTTAAGATAAGCCCATTGGCATTATTAAAAAGAAATCTAGATATATATCCGCAATAAATTTAATGTAAAATTACATGCCTGTGAAGAATATTGGTATCACTGTTTAATGTTTTCTACTATGGAGGCCTAGTATAAGTGGTTGCTGGAAAAGGACAATTTTGGCCCTTTTCTCTTTTGGGTTGATGCCAAGACAGTATCTTTAATTTACCGAAAGGCATATAATATACAAGCTTTATTACCCGATATCATAAGTCGAAAAGAAAATATCTTCAGAGAACACTTACCCATTGCAGCAACT
>JASKDV010201733.1:0-10846 GCA_032466395.1 Aegires albopunctatus
AAGGGCTCAGTCAACCACTAGGGTTATCTCAGAGTCCATGAAAAAGCAAGATGATAAGCGAGAGAAAAGATAAAAGCTATAATGAACACCCTGTAGTAATATATGGGTTAGTAACATGTCCTTTGAATATTATAATAAAAGTAATGTACAATCATTCAGTGTTAAATATATATTAATATTACTATTCAAAGTTTCCCTCTTTGTCAAAATGGTACTATAAACACATACATGTACAAATTTGTCATTTACACACAAAAGAAAAAAGAGAAGAAAAAAAAAGAGAGAGAAAGAGAGCGAAAGGGAAAGGGAAATAAAAAATTCAATAAAATATGTCTCAACAAATAAAGAGATAAACCCTTTTTTCTCATTTTTACCAATACTTTGTATCTGTAAAAGACTGAAAATTGCACATAGAAGCAGAGAGGAAAACTCTTTACAAGTATATTGCAAATAACATCGGGATAGAATTGAATCAATGCTGGTTACAAACCAATATGCTGATTAGAAGGAATAACACGGAAACTGAGTTAAAAATAATTTTTTTAAACAATTCTGGGGAGGGCTTTATAAATGAATTCAGCTCTAATTAAGTTTGGGCAAGACTAAATATAAAATTGGTAATAGGCTACATTGCAGATATTAGAATGTTTAATTACTGAATTTATAATGCATCTTATTTATTTTAATTTTTAATTATTTTTCTTTTTTTTACATTTTCTCTCATTAACATGAAAAGAACGAAATGATATAATACAACATATACATGTAAATGAGCAGTGATGATATCATAATTGATGCTATGTATTTTTGACAATAAAATGGAATAGAATATATATTAATATTAGTAATGAACAAGAATATCTCTAATTCATAATAAAATGATGGCTAGAGACGAGTTGATTAAACTTTGCTAAGCAGGTACTCAGATAAATTTATTATTGTATTAATATTAAATATTGGTATGGATTAGCGAGCAAGGCTACCAACTACATCAAATCAAAATCTAATGCAGAATAGTCAAACATAATCATTGATAATATGAGATAAAACATTCTTGCCCCTAATACATTGTTAGAATGGCAGGTGGCTAAAATAGCCACGGTCAAAGACCTTTGTCTTAAACTAAGTCAAAGACCCTTGCCTAGTGATCCCACATAATATTTGCAAATTCAATTTCCAATCTGGCAAAATGTCTAGAAAGGATAATGTAATCAGAGAATAAAATGCCATCAAACATAAATATTATGGCTGCTGACCTCATGACATCCTTTTTAGGGATAGTCCTAATATCTGAGGAGTAACTGTAAGACAAGGGACTTGTATAATTCAGTGAACCTATAGCTAGAGGTATGAATGGCAGCCCAGCAGTGTGTCCCACTCTACTCTACTACTCCACAATATTAAGATTAAGCAGAGTGCTTGGCAGATGAACAGTTTGGTTATATCCAATTATGGATGGTTATCACCTGTCCGCGAAAAGAAATGTAAGAATGATGTTTTCTCGAAACAAATGAACATACATGTATTTATTATTTACAAGTGGTCTGCGGTCTGTTCAGTATTAGTATAAGTTGATTTTCAAAAATGCTCTTTGCCTTTAAGTAAGGCGACAAATATCATTAAGGAATTATAAAACGCACTCAATTTCAATGATTATAATTATTCAGTTTATGGATAGCATAAATAGGTTTCAAATTACAAATATTCATATTCGAGTACCGTAGCCTTTTCTAAGACTGCAAGATAATCTGCAGAATTGTTTGTTGATAAAAAAGCTTCAGAGGAACAAAACAATTGCATACTAATACTATATCCGCCATAGAATGCATACAATATACATTCAAACATTGTTTTTACTCATGAAAGCTTTTGTCAAGTTCACAAGGGGTCAGGGGCAGAGTAAGGTCTAAGCCACGACAGATGGTATATAATTATTTCTTTCCCCTCAAGACTTTTTCATTAGGAAAGATTCTACTTATTTGTCTGCGGCCTTAGATATAAAATAAACAAAATGGCAGTATGTTTACATATCTCAGCATTAATTTTAATTATATATTCTATGTAATGCATGAGGTGCAGCATAAGGAAAGTATTAAAAAAAAAAAACAACTTGAGAATCTTTAATATCTATGATTCCAGTGTCAGTCATTAAAATATTACACAACTTTCACCAAAAACCGGATCAGCATATTGGATGTGAAATCGTGACAGTGACAGACAACCTGCTGTTAAAAAATCATTTACGCTTTCTAGAACATGTACCTCTAAGTAGATCATGTGAGAATAACTTTATAAGTCAATTTAAAATGTTTTGAGTATTTTCTTTTAATACTTTGTCTTGGCCTTCTTTTTTGGCAAGTGAAGTGAAACATCTTTAATTCTAGCAGACTTAGGCTCTATTAAGTAAATGTACTGTTTCCAATATACATGTACATAATTTGTCACTGAGAATGTCCTTTTGGCTATAGCACGACATGTAGGCCTATATATGTTTGATATCAATCAACAATTCAAATGTAAATTGTCAAAATCTTTACTCATAATGCTCAATGAAATGCCGCTACTTTCCTAGAAAGACTGACCACAGTGAATAAGATAAACTTCTTTTGAGATTAGTAACCTTTGCATTTTTGTAACATTGTATTTCTCAAGACGTTGACTATGAACTAATGAAATAATAGTAATAGGAATAATATGAGTATAAAAGTAAGAGAACCCAACTGCCAACATGATGTCAATCTAAGGCTATAATTAGGATAAGAGTGAATTTAAGTTGTTTATTATTGTCATCACCAACACAATCAGGATGTCATTAAAGGGGGTTTTCATTAAACTAGATCCATGTGTTTGTTTTTAATTTTGATATCTAAGGAGAATAGTAGGACTTCGAAAATAACGATCGGATGCACTGCGTATGAAATTCTCAATTGCGCCAGAACACCTTTCTAAATTATTGCAAACAAGGCCATCCAAACATAACGTTAGGTATTAATGAGCTTGGCAGAAAAAGAATCAAGATCTTTTAAGAAGCAGTAAAGTATGGGGTATCGAGGTTGTCAGAAGAAAAATGTGTGAGCAATTGACTGGAATTTTGTTATCTAGGAGGGAAAAAAAACAAGTGGTCAAGACCATGGAAGATCTGTCACCATCTTTGCATAGTGGCAGTGCTTTGGTTTTCAGATTAAATTATGGCAAAAAGTAAAACATTTGGAAGTAAAACTTGAAAAATAAAATTCACTGGTATTTGATATTATGATGTGAGGACTGAGGTTTTATAGAAAATGAAGGATGGAAGGGTAAAATTTGATGTGTCACTGGTAAGGATAATGTTAATTTTGTTGGTAATGTATTGTACCAGGTAGTACAATCTGAAAATAAGCAATGGCATAAATCCACAGTACACTCAGCAGCAGAAAATACAAAGAAACCGGTTAAAAATTCTAAAAAGGCCAAAACAAAAACCTAAACAATAACATAGCAGAAAGACAGTTATGTTGGATACAGGAAATGAATTTTATTTGTGTATATAAACAAAACCATATGAAGCTGAAAATACAAAGACTTATGGCCAACAGAGAACTGAAACAATTTAAAAAAATATCTTTATTGATTTGGAAAAGGCATGTGTTTATATGGCAGCTCTGGGTTCAAAAACAACTTTTTACAAGTGAACATAAATCTAAATTAAACATGATCAATCAAAGCCACATAAACTACAACTGATGCTAAAAGTAATATGTCCATCAATAAATGCAATCAGAACACACATGAACCTAAGGTATGACGACACATGAACCTTAGGTGTGACGTGATGTGTGCAGCCATGGCTTCTTCATAAGAAACAAAGACTAGTAGATTTGAATAAATGGAATATTTTAGAATACAGAAAGGCCATGTGAAAAAACAACCGGAATCATGAACCAACACAGCCTGCTTACAAATGGCCATTAATTTGGTTTAACAGAGTTATACAAAATTGTTATCTATGATTTACTTTGGAAGTCCATTTCAAATAATTACCCTTCTTTAAAGGTGTTACATTAGTCACACACAATAGCTACAGAGATCTTAACAGGTAAAAGAAATTAATTAAAAAAACAGCAAAAAAGATACATATCTAGTGATTTATTGATACAAATCAACGCCAAAAATATTATTCAATCATGGCCAGTTAAATGCTTTGATATGAGAGACATAAATAAATATGAGTTTATTGGCAGTGTATTTCCAAATAAATAAATCATATGAATAACTATTTAAAAACAGACATCTCTGAATAATTAGTCGTGGCAGAGCATGAAAACCAACAACTGATAGTAAATTTTATTAACCCTAAAGAAGAAATGAAATAAATAAGTAAATAAATATATATATATATATATACATATCTTCTCATGAAAAAAATATCTCAAGTACTATCCCTCGCTGGATAATGGTGAAGACTTGAATGAAGTAATGGATTTAATGCTGTTCACCAAAAAATAAATTCTGTCAAATTCTGACAGGGCAATGATCATCCTCATAGATCATAAATTTCACAAAGTAAATCAGACAATAATACTACTAACATGGATAATCCTTAATTGATTAAAAAGTGGCAAGAAGCAAGACTTGCACACTAAGTGCATCTTCTACTAAAACCTTAAATTCATTGACCATGAAGCAAGAAATGGAAATCAATGGCAAACAGTCTTGCTAACTCTAAACAAGGTAAGTGGTGCAGCAGCCGATCATATTAAGAGAAAAGAACATTTTTCCAATATAAATTAATCAGCAAATATACAGAATACATTGTCGCAAGAAAAAAAATATAAATGAAACTGAATGTTACCCCTTACCAATACATATGATTGAGTGTCAAGGGTGTCAAATTTTGTTTCGCGCATAAGGCTAAACAAACTGAATTCAGTATCCATAAAACTGAAGTCAGCTTTATTCTCACGCAATGTTATAAATAAAATTCATATCACTATAATAAACACAAACAGCTGAACCCAATAAAATTTTCAACAGTTATCCATCATTATAATACACTGACATCACTACAGCATCAAACTTGTAAGAGACGATGCAATAATCATACCACACCATTTGTAAATCACATTCTTTCCATCAAGAGTCATATATTCCTATTGCAGCATAGACTAGGTAGACCTGAAATACTAACTACTGGAAACTTCCACCTCAAATGATTCAGGGGAAGAATTATTGTAAGGGGGAGTAAGTAGTTCTACGAGTTGTGCCGAAAAATCGACAGATGAAGGGGCTTGTCTCTCCTGCTCTTGATAGACATTTTGAAGGGCTAAAGCACGATCCTGTTGAAAGAAAAAACCCATGGATTTCACGTGAGATGTTCAAAAATGTCTTGACTAAATGGTACTTGTGCTATTTAGTTATTTGGAGTTTGAGGGCTCTATCAACATCTAAGGTCATCTCAACACCCATGAAAAAAGTATGATAGACTACTTAAAAGGAAAAACAGAAAATTAAAGGAAAAGAATTCCACAAAGTAGGTAAAGAAGCACTTCCAAATATAAAGTTTAGTTCTTTATAATATTAAAGTTAACAAAATGTAGAGACAGTTACAGATTTAAAAAATAATAAACTGTCAAAAACAAAAATAGCAACGAACATAAGTCCCAAAACATACATTGCAAACATTACCAAGGAATTTCTAATGCCTGTTGTGTACTAAGGTACTCGGTCCCCGATAATATACACAGTGGTTTCATCCGGCTGAATGCCTGTTTCGCCTAAGTGACCGCTTTTCCGCAGAAACAGAATTTTTTTCTATCATTTTCACCTCTCTAAGGAAAATTTCTAAAGAAATACACGGAAGTAAAATTAGCTACATTTAACTTTTTTCTCCCTTCCCAAAGATAGAAATAAAATGTGAGCAGAGAACTACAGTGTAGAAGAAAAGAAACTAACAATTCAATCAATTCAAGAATTTTGCATGTAAGCCAATTTAGTTTGATAAACTTTTATAGAGGTCCACTGACTAAACAGAACCATATGACGTAATATCTTACAAAACATCCAAATGTATATAGCTGCTAGGGCTAAATATCACTCCTATTCAAAGACATTAAAAATGATTATAAGCAAAATACTTACCACCAACTGCATGTCAACATTGTGAGTTTGAATATTGTGACAATTTTCAGCACTGACATGGGGGAAAAATTTGATGGGGGACTGTCCAATTTCTAAAATTGCTTTTGCAAAAGGAGTCATCCATTTGACACAGGGATACAAGTCTGCCCAGTTTAGGCCTGTGAAGAAAATTAAACAAATTGGATATTTCATTTAAATAAACAGAAAAACTTGAAGTCAAGTATAATTGTTCAACAGACCTTATGAGCAATAAGATTACCTCAAAAAGCATAATTATAATGAAACACACAAAGTCAGCAATGCATTATCTCACTACCATAGTCAACCTACATGAAAAACATGTCATGAAATCCCTCAACTGAATTCTTGTCATATAATCACCAACCAGCAATGTCTTGGAACGTGTATGAGTGCAAATCTTTTTATCATGCACACAGGCTACTTCAGCCCTTATCCAATTAGGCATTAAATTAATAGCAATAAAAATATATATATACATATAAACAAACTAACCATATGGACTAAAACCATTCTATGTAAATATTATAAGTAACGCTGAATATTTCACTAAACAGATTGAGGTCAGCCCTACCGGATCCCTACGTTATCCAAACTATTTTCTGGGAACAGATTTTGTTGTTATTATTTCTTAAAATGCTAAACCGGAAATACGAAGTCTGGTCCGTTTTGGGGGACGAATCACTTCTTTTATGTCTCTAATCCGAACTTTTCTCCACATCAATCGGTGAAATAACGAAAGCTAAAGATAAGTGGCTGACCACCAGCAATAAGCAGACTGGAACATACCCTGGAACGCTGAATTGCTTAATGCAAAGACAAAAATGTTGACATGTGGATACATTGTAGTCGGTACCACTTCAAATGCACCTAATTTACATAACTATACGTTCTGAGACTCTCTAATGATTATGCAATTGGTCAGCAATTCTCTAATCCAAACAAATTGCCGAGAACGGAGGCGTTCAGATTAGAGAGGGCTGACTGCATTTCTAATATTCAGGAAATTCTCCTACCTGTGACTTCCATAACAAGCTGTTCGTTTGTGTGATGGTAGAGAGCAGCTGCAGCAATCACGCTGTACCTGAATTTCAAGGAGTTGACATCCAACATACATAAATCACATAACTGAAACGATAATAATGGAAAATGGGCGGCTTCAATCAACAAAATACAAAGATGTGTTTATTGTAAAAGATAATGCAAATTGATTTACATAGCTTTTATTCTATTGAACATCCAAGTACATTTGTTCATTTTAAAATTGTATGTAGCAAACTGGCAAAGTCTAAATCAGACAACTTTTAATAATACTGGGGGATAACATGCAACTTATAAAAATAAAAATAATTAAATGGTATTTGACAATATTTGATAGGTTGAGCATTACAGGTATCGTCAAACATGCCAAGAACATAAAAATATGCAGGTAAAAAGAAATTACAATTGCACAACTCTCACCCTGGCAATTTGAATGAAAGCGTGTGTCGAGAATTGGGGAAAGACAAACCCCATCTCTGGGTCTGATATATTTTCAATGTTTGCCATTTGAAGGTATACGCCAAGCCATGAGTTGGTAGTCATAGGAGACAAATCCCATTTCAGAGCCTGATGATGAAGGGAACCAAAGGACAAAGAATAATCAATAAATTGTGTCCTGACCTCTCACTGGTATGTATCATCATTAACACTAAAAAAGATAAAATTACAATTAAAATATTGAGAAGAGAATATCTTAACAGCAAAGGTATTACATGCATTGAAGTTTTTTTTTAAATTAGATATGATTGTACAAAAAAAAAGGGACTTTGCTGATAAACCCTCATATCTGCCTTCTGATGTGTGTCGAGCAACATAAATCAAAACGTAAGCATAGAAACAATTGAGAAAAGTACTCACTTTCAACATGATCATTTCTTGTCTAATGATGTCTGCTTCAGAACAAGCTGAGTCTGTTACATAAGCAAATTCTCCGAGTTTAGGGGGATATATTTCCTGTTTTGAAAAATCCGATAACGTAAGTTAAATAAAATAACCAATTTGATATATGCTGTGTCATAAGATAATACATTGGATCCTCTCAACTGGCAATTTTTTTTTTTAAATCATTAAAAAAAAAGCAGCACATTGTGAATGAACATCGTCATAACTAATAAAACTTTGGAAGTATTATTTCTGATGCATTTAAAAATCATTAAGAAATACAAAAATAATTTTTGCCCTAACCCTGCAAAAGTAATAAATACTGTGGAATTATGGCACCTGAGTCTCTATTTGGCGAAAACATTGTAAAACACAGAACCCATAATAATAGGCATCTAGGCCACTGAACACGTTAAGCTGAAATTGTCCATGATAATTCGTTTAAGTCTTGAGCATGTTTAGGACCACAATTGAATTGAAATTTAAAACGGTCTATGTTATACATAAACGACAGTAGCGTAGTGTCCACCCACATTAAATTTATTATATCATTTGTACCAGTTCAGGCATGGCTTACTGGACCAGAGGTAAACGTGGTTGCCTGCGAACTGAAGATTATTGGTTCATTTCTTTTAACACAACTTATGGGGGGGGTTTCACTTCATTAAAATAAAAATTTTCAAATAATTTTTTCAACTCTCCACACCTATTCATCATACTGCTTTTTTTAAAATCCTTTATTACAGTATTTTCTGATAGATCATCAAATTCAAAAGAAAATCTCTTCATGCAATGAACTGGAGTTCAGCTTGAAATGAATTGTATAAGAAGAAAAAAACCCATACAGATTGGTCGAGAAACATTTTAAAAATTACCTCCAACTTGGCAGCAATAAATAAAGAGGTGATGCCAGTGAGCTGAAGCTGTGTTTTGGCTACATCACTTGTGACACTAAGATATCTGTCTATGAAATCTACGGCCAATGCAAAAGTTTCCTTGTGTAACCTATAGACTTCACATACCTGAAATTAGATAATGTTTCATGATTATTTGTATACATGTAACTAAGCTCTGCCTTCAAAGATTAACAGCAACATAACAGAGTTGGAAGATGCCCATTTATGCTGCTTGACAAACCGAACGAATTTTACCAGAAGTACATCTTAGCAATTCACTCACCTCTGATAACCAGTCTAAAAGGATGGACCTCATCCGTGGTTGAAGTTCTGAGTGATTTTTAAACATGCCCGAGTCTCTCTGATAGGTCAGTTCTTTTTTCATCATATTACTCCACACATCTTTAGAACTTGCCCAGCTGGAGGTAGGAAAAAGTAGAACGACTTAGGGTCAGAATAAATATGACTTCATGTGAAATGTGCCAAAACATATAAATGCCAATTGCAATGCTTAATTTAACTTCAAAATCAAATGCATAAACAGCAAACAAAACAAAATAAAGAAAATCAAATATTTTGCAAGGCGAGTTACTAGTGTAATGTGGCATTGTGGTCAAACCTAGAGGCTGACATTTGAGGGTTGGTGATTAAAAGACTCCATCCCCAGTGTATGGCACAATGGTGAGTCCTTGATAAGCCCTTTACACACATTTTCTACTCCAAACTTAGTGTAAAAAAAGCAAATGTAACTGACTATAAGTGGAGTTAGATCCTGTCATATGACATGCTAGAGGAAACTTTTCATTAAAGCATACATTTGTATGCTCAACTGGAGATTGAAAAGATTTTGGAGTGTAAAGGCCTGTGAGGAGACCTCTGAAAAGCGCAGAGCTTGGTCAGGGAAAATGCTCTAATTATATATAGAATGATTTTTCCTCAAAATTCTGTAATGCAGCAATTAGTATCTATACTTTTTTTTTCACCTTTGGCAGGTATATATGAATTACTCATGCTTTTCCCAGACTGCCTTGTAAACAGCCATGGGTTCTTATACATGCGCATATTATATATGTGGTGCCTCCAAAATTATAGTTCGTCTCCGATAGGACTTACCACTCTTTATCCTAGCAACCCAAGGAAAAGGGGCAGTAAAGAAACCATAAAATTTGGTTAAACTAAAACTTCACCTTTGGCCTGGTAGGCGAACGCCTTACTGAGCTATCCACTCATGAGGAAAGGAGTGGGAGGAGGACCTGGTCAATGAGAACTAAGAAAATGATAATCTAATTATACCCAACTCACTTGAATTGTGGTAGGGGAGACTGCACATTGTCAGGGGTAGTTGTGAATATATTTTCGAATCGACACTGAAAGTCCAACGAGCGAAAATTCTTGAAACTGGGATTTTCCTGAATCAGGTCCAACTCTGTGGGAGCGACACAGACAGTGCCATCCACCTCATCCTGGAAATCTGAACTACTGGAATGACTTGGTACTAGGGCTGATGATGTCAGGGACACGCCTTTTGTCAGTGTGATCAGCTGGTTCTGAAGAAATAATTTGATCAGTAAGGTAGGTCTAATAATAAGGAATCATAACGAACCTATGGGTTGGTGCTAACACCTTTAAATATGACAAGAACCTTGCACACTGCCAGCGAGCGAGCAAGAGAGAGAGAGAGAGAGATAAAATGAACAGAGATGGGGGACAGGAAGGGAGAGAGAAGATAAAGGGGAAGAAAGAATGCAGAGGGAAGAATTGGATAGAGGGAAAATAGAGGTGGGAAGGGAGGGGGAGGGGGGGGAGGAGAGAGAGAGAGAGGGAGAGAGGGAGAGAGAGAGGGAGAGAGAGAGAGAGAGAGAGAGAGAGAGAGAGAGAGAGAGAGAGAGAGA